>APFE031626993.1:220137-259378 GCA_000404065.3 Pinus taeda | reverse complement strand
CGCGTCAAACGGAGATCGTATGCCAAAGTTACGACCCCGGGAAATTGATGTACCAATTTACCCAAAACGGGGCCCACAATTTGGCGTTTCATCTTCTAAGGGTCGGTTTTGGAATGTGAAGGTTTTCCATTGTTTCTCAATAATAAATAGGCCTTCGAGCCTCATTGTAACACAAGTTCGGAACAGTTCAGAGACATGTAGCCGCACATCTCTTCTCAGAGATAAGCTACCATCGCCCTAGCTGGTTTATTTCCAATTCTAGTTGTAAGCATATTTCGGTATTTTCCATTAATGAAATGAAGCATTATTTCCTCTGCATCTTTGTGTATATGGTTATCTCTATATTTTATTGCGTTCCTGTTTAAATCTGGATCAGTTACTTGAGCCACCACTAGGGCAATTAGGATGTTTGCAAGTCAGATGTTTAATTCATAAACTAACTCGGAGATTGACTGAAGCAATGTTTATCTATTTTGCAGTTGCATAGCAAAATTAGTTCGAAGGCTAGCTAGCATAACTTCAGGCTCCATCTATAGTTTATAAAGTAAACAAACTAGAAACAAGAAAACAAGCTATTCGCTCCCCAGAGGAGTCGCCATTTTGTTATCGAGAAAACTAGTGTCCATGCAGAGCTTCTAGTCCCACTAAGACAGGTAGCTATCTTAGAAACAAATAAACTAAAGTTACTTGTGTTTTCCTTTATGAGAAGTAGATGAGAGAGAAGCAGAGAGTACCAACCTCAGTCTTTCGCTTGGCTCCTTGCTTGTTTCCTCCCCCCTTTGACAGATATTTGTCGCTCCTTCCTCGCTTGTCCCGCTTCAAAGAGCACCTGTAGATTCAAAGCAGCGTAATACCATCAAAGCATAGAGACCTACAATCATAAACAATATAGGACCAGATATATTGACCACACAAATGCATATATCAACTCAGACATACAAGAATGTGGAGGAAAACTCAAATAGCTTTATTGATAGAAAGAGTAGAAGAGAGGATTACAACCCATTGATCCGACCCAGCGTCATCCTCCCAGCATGAAAGCCCTTCTTCACCTCATGAAAAGCTTAGATCACCCAACACTATGATGTTCCATAAAGAAACCAACAACACTTCTTTACAAGATGCAAAATTCCAGCCTCTGGATCTCTGGGATGAGGGATCCATATATAGATGTTTGCAGGTGGGTGAGTCAGCTTTTGGGATTTTGAATAGTGTCATTTCTCTGATAGTTCTCAATTCCACTTGGAGATTTCATGATCTCTTACTCCAGCTTGGGCGAATTCAGAGAGGCAAGTGTCAAATGGGCAGTTTCTAGAAGATTCTTTGGGTTTCCACCTAGCCAACTACTTCTGCCATTTGTCTGCTCTCACTCCTTGCACCCCACAGAAGGGCTTTTCAGTATGCATCGCACTTTTTGCATGTGGCAAGTGAGATGCATCGCACCCTTAGCACTGAGCAGTCTATATGGTCTAGTTTTGACCAGTTCTGAGCAGTTTTTCATGGAGAACTTCAGGGAGATGATGTAATCCGCTGACCTTGTTCCTTTAGGGTATGAAACAACATTTTTAGGGACTTAGAAGCCCTTGGTTTATGGACATATAAGATTGGCGTTGCAGTGCCCAAATATGTCTATAACAAGACTGCCTTCATGACTCTTGGGCTTCCATATTACTTTTCAAATTTCCATGAGACTCTTTGACTTCTACATGAATTTTCACATTCGATAGGTGACTCTTGGACTTCTACTTGCTTAAGTTTCTCATTTATTGAAATTACATAGTTACATGTACAAATGATGACTCATATGATACCTTGAAGTGACACTTTGACAAGACATGACTTGACACTGGTGACATGAAATTTATGATGATGTGGCAATGCCAGGCTACTCTTTTGCTTTGACGTTATATTTGTGTCTTCATGAAATATGTCTCATAATATTCCTCTTCCCCTACAAAAGGATTTAAGAGTGGGATTCTTAAATATGATCTTGATCTTCCAGTTTCTATCACAATCTAGTGTTCCTTCATCTTCTTGTTCAATTATGATCGTGTCTTCACATCTTCCCAAGTGTTCTTTTTGCACAATCTCCTTCTCCTCTTCTCTGAGAATCATCCTATCATGTCAAGATATAATACCTGCAACTAAAAGTCACTCATGAAAATATGACCTCATTCCATAAATCTCCTATTCTAACTTACTTCATGAAAATTGTTGATTGAGCTGGAACTAGGTACTAGACAGGGAGGAATGCTCAGGGATTGCGCAGTGCGTAGTTCCAAAGACTAGGAGTGAAGTATTGTTGCTTATAAATATGCAATGCATAGTTCTAGAGGTATAGGAAACAAGACTATGCAGTTGAGGATCACAGTGAGGTAGGCTTTCCCATTGTAACTACACAATGTGTCGTTGTGGAGGTAGATTGGGCAGCTGGATTGCGCAGTTACACAGTTCAAGGAGTCATGGGATAGCACAGAGAAGGGTGCAACAATGCGAGATGCATGGAGATGTTGCAGTAGAGTAGAGCTCAGAGAGGGAGCACGTGTCAACAGCAGGTAGAGCTTCAGCATCAAAGTATGTTTCTAACCCAACATAGAGGTCAGTTGGGAGTTTTTTTGTTTCGAGAGTTGCTGGAGCAACCACACTTGGTAGATGTGTTGCATATAGAACATTCCAGAGGTACAGGATTAGGTTCGAGAGGAAGCCTATCTTGTTGAGAGGGAGTGTTGAAAATTGGAAAGAAGAAATTGCTAAAAATAGAAGTGCTAAAAATAACACTATCAAAAATAGTAGTTTGGGCATTAGTGCTCGATTTGGAAACAGGGAATGAAAAATGGAACTGCTAAAAATAGAAGTTCTATTTTTAGTAGTTCAAGTTGGATTCCTATTTTTAAACAGTCCCTGGTCTAAAATAGGAAGTAAAATTTGAATTTGATCTTACCAGCAGTTTGAATATTAATTAATTAATTTAGTTTGAGTTAATTAGTTAAGGAAAATCAAACTTGAAGTCTTTGTGAGAACATGCAATAATTTATCCACTGATTGGGGAATGTGTTCTTGATTTGCTCCACTGATTGAGGAATAATTAAGGATGAGTTCTATATTGAGAGGATCAGTTGACTTAGTTTAACTTAGTCAAGTCTAGTTAGATTAATTTAACAAGTTGTTAAATTAATGAGATTTAGTTTGTTGATGCTTGCATGCATGTGACAACTGGTATTTTCATATAACTGAGTATTCACTTATGGATAACTGATGCATGTCAGTTCAGAAAGAGACCCAGTTGAGATCAGATGAGGGATAGTGTACTATCAGATGCTAGGATATTCCTAGTGAATATTCCTTGCATGAGGAAGGAATCTTCTTCCTTCTAGTATTGTGTCGTTGGACCTGAGGTGATAGCAGGTATGATTTGGGCCAATTCACACATGTTATGTAATTGGACCCAAATCAAAAGTGCGCAAGGAAATAGGGGCTTGGAGGACTTGTGGAGCTTATATATACAGGCCTAGATAGTCCATGAGCTACATCATCAAAGTACAGAGAGAGCAATATAGCTTTTGAGCTGATTCTTTTTGTACGTAATTGAGGATTTCCACTTGATTGATAATACAGATATGGGGTTTTAGGCTGGTGCTTTTCCCGGATAAATTCTTCTGTGTTATGTGTGATTGATTCCTTCTTATCAGTTATATGTGTTCATGCTTGATGTTTCTCATGTTCAATTAAGCTTCCGCTAAGTTTATGGTAGATGTAGATCTAGTATTATGCTTTATACATTGCATATATCAGTTGGATCGGCAGGTGAAATTTCTACATGATATCAGTGAGCTAGCTGATTGTAGAGAAAATTATATATATATATATATATAGATAGATATATATATATTATATATCTATATATTAATATTATATAGATATATAATAAAATAAAAACTTATGAAAGGAAACCTTTACAAAATTCATAGATATGGATATATGATGTAGAATACCTTCTAATTAAGATCATCTTTTCATGGAGAAACACAAAAGTAGTTATAGTGTGTCCTAAATGCAAAGGAAAAATACATGGGTAGTATTATATAAATAAAATAATTAGTATGATTATAGCAGGTGGGAAAAGTCCTTATGCCATGTATAAAGATTGACATCACTTTCTGTATGCACTGCTAGCTAGTAATCCCAACTAATTACATGTAAATCCATACATATGCCTTAACTTGTTAATGAGGTTACACTTCTTAGTATATGTGCATATGCATAATGTATAAATGTTCCTTGAATTGATTTAATAGGGATCATATTGGTCAAACCTGAACTATCAAATAACATTACCTTCTCTTGCTTGCTTTATAACCTTATGAAATTGATACAACAATTCTTTGTCTTTTGTTTCCTTGGAAGTCAATCCTTTCACTTAACTAGCTTTATCTTATTCACTATAATGAACCGTACATGTATAACTCAACTAATTGTAATCTAATATTTAATTCATTAGTTACCTGATTTCACATTCATTTCTAGATGTGCATTATACTAGTTGTTGTTAGGTATTTAGTAAGTCTAGTATACATTCATCTGATTTATCCATGCCAATATTTTGGATTACGAGTTTATTCACTATTTTTCTTACTAGAAATATCTTGGGCAAAAGGAATAGTTGAAATAGATAAAGCATGTGGTCTGCAAGAATTCAAATTAAAATTCAGCAAATTCATTAAATAAAGAAAGAAGCCTCATATCAAATACAAGTTAAAATCGTTGGCTCTATAGATGCACAATATAACCCTAGTCAATTTAGGGATAGTCTTGATCACAAATATCTAACAATACAAGTTTCCCATTATCCCCCAAAATCATGTGTGATTTCCTCTGAGTGTATAGTACAGGGTTGTTACTCCTCCTCATTTTGAGCTAGTAAACATCAAAGCTGCAACAATAAAGGAGACATTATTTCCTAATTATCTTGTTGACAGTGTTGGATACCAACAACATAGAACGGGTCTTCCGAATTTGAAGTCCAAATTAGACCTCACATTGTTTGGAGTACGAGCTCCATCCAGAGTATCAACTTGACTGCCATAATAGTAAGGTTCGCCTTGGTTTCAACTATAACACCCTCCTCCCACATCTACCCAAGTAACCAGACAACCAGGGTAAACATGTACTATGTTATGATTCGACCCCCTAAGTCACCTTAAGGAAGAGGAACCGATGGAAACACACCATACCAACCTTCCACATCAGCAACAAGACTCCCATGAACCATCCCAACCTCTCATGTAACTAGGCCTTGGGCCCCACTGAGTTTTTAGACAATTATAATCCCAAACGTTCCCTTGATATGTGAATGCATGCATCCATAAGGCTCTAGATGCTCCCACAACATGGTATGCCAGTGTATAGGGAATTTTCTGCCCAGCGTTGTTCTTGCATCCCTAGGATTTTCTCTAAGTGTATAGTACAGGGTTGTTACTCCTCCTCATTTTGAGTTGTTAAACATCAAAGCTGCAACAATAAAGGAGACATTATTTCCTGATTATCTTGTTGACAGTGTTGGATACCAACAACATACAACGGGTCTTCTGAATTTGAAGTCCAAATTAGACCTCACATTGTTTGGAGTACGAGCTCCATCTAGAGTATCAACCTGACTGCCATAATAATAAGGTTCACCTTGGTTTCAACTATAACACCCTCATCCCACATCTACCCAAGTAACCAGAAAATCGGGGTAAACATGTACTATGTTATGATTTGACCTCCTAAGTCACCTTAAGGAAGTGGAACCAATGGAAACACACCATACCAACCTCCCACATCAGCAACAAGACTCCCATGAACCATCCCAACCTCTCATGTAACTAGGCCTTGGGCCCCACTGAGGTCTTAGACAATTATAATCCCAAACCTTCCCTTGATATGTGCATGCATGTGTCCATAAGGCTCTAGACGCTCCCACAACATGGTATGCCATTGTATAGGGAATTTTCTGCCCAGTGTTGTTCTTGCGTCCCCAGGATTTGAGCCACATTTTCAAGCCCAAAGCCCAGGTCACTACCCAGAACTAAATGACACCTTCATAATAGAAAGATAACTAGGGAATGATGATACAAATTCAATTACTTGTACAAACCCTTGATTGGAACCCTACTAGCCACGACATGCATTTCGTCAAACATGTCACAACTATGTAAGCTATAGGTGTAAACAACAGATCTAATCATAGGGGTCTCATACTCTTTTGAGAATCACTAAGAAGAATTTATGCCTCAACACATTAGTTGCATTTTCAGCCATTAGGCCATAAATACATTGTTCATTCATTTACAAGTAAAAACAAGATAAGAGCCATACGTAGCCACTATCATAATACATGTTCATAACCAGCATAATAGAAACAAAAATACCAAGGAAACAATATCCATATGATCCACATACAAACCAATATAATACTCATAAAATAACAAGGATAAATAATATCATATTAATGATGCGAAGGCCAACTAGTTGTGGGACTTCCACGAACCACCCGACCATAGACATGGCTGAGCCAAAACTCTCTTCATTCATTCACCCCCATGCCATATTCCAAGCATGAATGCAGGGTCTCATAAAATAAATCAATCAAAACCATCTAGGGCTTCTAGAGGCCAAACCAACTCAACCCAGCAAAGAGTGATTCTACCTCATGGTCAGACATCACAAAACCATCATCAGATTGGTCTCTACCCAAGCCTTCCAGGGCTCCAAAGTGTTTGTTCCAACCAAGGCCTCTAGGACTAGTAACCCAAACCATAGTTGTCACCAGGATTCCAAAGTGTTTGTCCAACCAGGGCTTTGAGGAATAATAACTCAACCCACCAAGGGCTTCCAGAGCGTTTGTCCAACCAAGGCTTCCCGGACTAGTAACTGAACCCAAGTTGTTACAGGGCTTCCAGAGCATTTGTCCAACTAGGGCTTTGAGGAACTAATAACTCAACCCAAGCTAAAGGAAACATGAGAACCACCCAGCAAACCAAAGAAATAAACCCACAACACCATGACTATCTAGGAACTGGCAAGGTTAGGCAAATCCGTTGTAAATCCAGGCAATCCTTTATGCCAGTGAGAGATCATGACCAATAAACCACATGCATATCTCATGCATGCCAAAACCAGCAAGGAAAACATACATGCAACTCGATACTTGCAATAAAACCCCATTGTAGATATTGATCTTGATGTCCTCTTGCGCTTTCCTTATCTTCATTTGCCTTCTTGCTCCAAAACTCCAAGTATGCCACACTCTCTAAGAGTGCTCTAAGAAAACTATCAATGTCCAAGAGTATGAGAGAGAGAGAGAAGAGAGAGAGCTCCAAAACTAAACTAACAAAAGTCTATAAATTGATCCTCATAAGCCTTTTTATTAATGAGACCTCTATTTTCTTCATTTTCCATTATTTTCCTTCATTTTACTCCTCACATGCAGCATGTGACCTTTCACCTCCCTTTTCTTCTAATTTCCAATATTTTCATAAATAAATGCTACTTTGCCTTTCCAAAGCCTCTATCATTTCCTTTGCCAATTTCCTTAGCCACTAATTAACCACAATTGATCCCCATCACTATGTTTCTGCCCAACATTTGAGCTTGGAATAAGTGTCCCATCAACCATGGTTATTATTTTTCCTTTATTAACTTTTATTACATGGAATTTTCATGAGGGTTGTTACAAAACCCTCCTACTTGGGGGAACACTATCTTCGATGTTAAACAACACCTACAACCAACAAGGTTGTTATAAGCAAAACATACTGCCATGGAGCTTTATAAACTATCTCATTGCAGTATTTACAATGATCATCCTGCTGAGAAGCAAACCAACATGACAACATAACAAGTATAAAATCACAATGACATGACACCCATACTGCTTATTGAAGCTTTATAAGATAGTTCATGGTGATATTTACATCCATATATGTATGTACATATACCAAAAATCACCAAAACATTTACCAAAAAAAAAACATACCAAAACATCTACTCAACTAGCGAATAAGGAAGGATACATAGCCCGCATCTGATCTGACATCTCCCATGTAGCTTCATCAGGAACAAAGTGCTTCCATTTCACCTTAACTTACTCAATTTCTCGGTTTCGTAGCATGAGGATCTTTCTCTAGAAAATGCACTACGGTTTTGGCTGGAATTCTCCTTCTAGATCCACATGCAATACATACCAGTCAATCACATTATCAACATCTTTAACATACTTCTTAAGCAATGACACATGGAAAAAATCATGGAATTTCATTTTTGGAGGCAGTGCAAGTGAATAGGTTGTTGGCCCAATCCTCTCAATAATCTTGAAAGGTCCACAAAACCAGGCTACCATCTTGACCATGATCCAATCCACAAGGAGATCTTCTTCAGTTTGATGTGCAAGTACACTTGTTCCCCAACCTAGAACTCCTTGAACAAGCTATTTCGATATACATAACTCTTCTTCCATTCCTGTGATGATTTCAAATTATTCTTGATTACTTGCATTTCTTGCTCCATGTTTGCCAACATGTCTGGTCCAATCAACACCATGTTAACTATATCACTCCAACTTATGGGAGTAAAACAACTCTACCCATACAATGCCTCAAACAGACTCATCCTTAGTGATTCCTGGTATCCATTGTTGTAAGCAAACTCTACCAGTGGAAGGTACTCTTCCCACTTCCATTTCTAATGCATCACATACATCTTCAACATGTACTCAATATCTTATTGACCCTCTCCATCTGTCCATCTATTAGTGGATTATAAGTTGTACTGAAGGCCAACTCTATGCCCAAACCTGCAAATAAATCCTTCCAAAACTTGGAAGTGAGATTTGCATCCCTATATGACATAATATTCTTTGGAACTCCATGCAATCTGACCACGTCTTTGATGAAAACTTTTGTTACATCACTAGTTGAGAATGTAGACTTCATTGGAATGAAGTGTGCTACCTTGGTCAACCTGTCCACCACTACCATGATGGAATCATGTTGTCTCACTTTCCTCAGAAAACCTGTGATAAGTTCATGGAAATTACTTCTAATTTACATTCTAGAATCATAATCAGTTGTAGCAGTCCACCTAGATGCTTAAACTCTTCCTTTACCTACTGATAGTCCAAACACCTAGCCACAAACTCTACTACGTCTCTTTTAAAATTCGTCCAATAATAGAATTTTTTCACTGTTGTCAGAGTTCTCTGATAACTTGGGTGACTCGAAATGGTTTTGCATGAAACTCCCTCAAGATCACCTTCTTGAGCTCACTGTTATCTGACACATATATCTTGTCTCTAAATCTAACTAATTTGTCTATTGTGAGATGATAGTCCACATCCTGTGCACCTACATCTGTACCTCTACCTATACCACTTCATGTACCTGTACCTATACCACTAAATGTACTTGTACCACCACCTATACCTGTACCTATACCACCAATTGTACTCTACTGCAACCTGTGCACAATCTCCATATATCTAACATCTTGTTGACCTGCTTGCAACATCCTATCCTTTAAGCCTATCCCATAGAAGCTCATAACTGCTAAGTGCTTACCTGTATCCACTTGCAAAGATCATATGCTACCCTATTCTCTTTACGTTTTATATACCTAATCTCAAAGTCGAACTCACTGATTGTGGCCAACCATCGATCATATATTCCATTCAAATTTGATTGTTCAAATAGATATCATGAACCACTGTGATCACTCATAAATGTAAACCTCCTACCCAGAAGATAGTGTCTCCACATCTTCAATGCATGTATAATCACTACCAACTCAAGTTCATGCGTAGGATAGTCTTTCTCGTGCTCATTTATCTTTCATGACTCATAGCATACCACTTGTCCATCCTACATAAGGACTCCAACAAGTCCTCTCTTGCAAGAATTTGTACATACTACAAAGTATTTGTCTGGATCTGCAATATTTAACATTGGTGCATGTGTCAACAACTTCTTGAGCTGCTAAAAACTGACCGCACACTCTTCTTTCTATTCAAACTTCTTACCTTTCCTCTGCAATGATGTGATAGGATAAGCAATTTGCAAGAAGTTCCTGATGAACCTCTTATGCCATCCTTGGAAATAACATGCCCCGAGTAATGTACCTCAATCTGAAAGAAAATGCACTTTCTGAGCTTAGCATAAAACTAATGCTCTATCAACAATCTCAACACTGTTTTTAAATTCTCAATGTGCTCTTCTTCATTTTTAGAATATACCAATATATCACCAATGAAAATAATAACAAACTTATCCAAATAAGGACGCAACACACTATTCATCAAGCACATAAAGGTTGTTGGAGCATTAGTTAAACCGAATGGAACTACAACAAACTCATAATGCCCATACCTGGTATGGATATTTATCTTGTAGATGTCCTCTTCTTTAGTGTGTACCTAATGATATCAATATCTTAGATCAATCTTTGAGTACATTGTTGCTTCCTTTAGCTGATCAAACAAGTCATCAATCCTTGGTAATAGATACATGTTCTTGATGGTCACTTTTTTCAATTGTCTATAGCCAATGCATAACCTGAGAGTACCATCCTTCTTCTTCACAAATAATATTGGTGCGCCCCATGGTGATACACTTGGACTAATGCATCCCCTGACCAACACTTCCTTCAATTGCAGCTTCAACTCTACCAACTTAGGTGTACTCATCCTGTAAGGTGCCTTTTATGTCGAAGCTACCCCTAGCACCAACTCAATAGAAAATTCTACCTTCCTGTCAGGTTACAACTCTGAAATCTCCACAGGAAATACATTCGGAAATTGTTGTAGAACTGGGTACCTGCTCAAAACATATGCATCCTCAATTTCCTTACCTTTGTTGCTAGAAATATGCACTGCAAATAACACACATCCTTTCTTGCGACTATGCTTTGCTTACATATTTGTCACCATCCTAACTGATGTTGCTTTCTTGTTACCTCACAAAACTCTTGGTTCTCCATTTTCATCCAAGCACTCAATAGATTTGTCATAAAAATCCACCTTGGTTCTATGAAGGTACAAAAAATCCATTCCCAACAACATATTGTATGATCCTAGTGGTAATACATTCAAATGTGTTGTTGTAGGCATACCATTCAACTCAAATGCACAAGCTCTTACTACTGATGAACTCACTTCTTTGTACATGTAGCCAACTGCACTAACCAAGATTCTACATGCACTTATTTATTCAAGCCACACCTATCCACAAGGTTAGGACTAACATAGCTATAATTAGATCCAGGGTCAATGAAAATAGAAACAAATTGATCAAAAAGCTTACCGTCCATCTCAATGATAGATGCATGATGGTCTGCATGTCTATTATCGAGCGATGCATAGATACGAGGAATGCTATGATCAACATCCCCAATGGTCTGCACCTCTTGTGCACTATATATCTGAGTCCTACCACCTTAATCTGCATACAATCTCTCCTGCGAAGATCCTTTCCACAAATCCAACACTCTATAGGCTTCTAACCTGCATCTTGAGGTCTTCCTAACTTCTTATCCCATTTAATCCTAACTTCTTTTTTCCCTGCATTACCATTCCAGTGTGACTTAGTCTCAGATATGTGCTTCGATTTCTCATAGAAATACTTTAGCTTTCGGAGGGCCTCTTCCAATGATCTAGGCTCATCAAATCCAATCCTGTCTTTAAATGCAATCAGAAATCCACTAATGAATCTCTGAATCTTGGCCTTCTCCTCCTTAAGGTAAGGCACATAACTCAACAGCTCCAAGAACCTACTAGTGTACTCCTAATTTGTCATTGATCCCATCTTTAGCTCATAGAATTTTTTTGCCCTGTCATCAAATTATCTCTCCGATTGATACTTCTTCTTGAATAGTTTATTGAACTCACTCCAAGTCAAGTACTCCTCATGAATACCTTTGGCATTATTCACATATTCTCACCAGATATTCACTTTACCTTTGAGACTAAATGTAGCTATTTTTGCTTTCATGTTCTTTGAATAATCATGCAACCTGAAGAACTTCCTCATACCAAGAAAACATGCCTCTACATCCTATGATTTGTTCATCTCTCCATGAAATGTAGGTGTATTTTCTTTCTTAAACTCATCCCCCAAATATCCCCTATCACTCCTCTTATAAGGATGATAACGATGATTATCATAGTGCCTATCTGAACTAGAACTAGAGTAGTACCTTTGTCCATCCCCTCTCCTATACGGAGTATTGAAAAACATTCCATCTCTCACTGTGTCATCTCTATCCGACCTGTGACCACCATGATACCTAATTCCATATGCCCCATTAGTTTTTTCGTCCTACTCATGGTTGATCTGAAGTGGTCCCTGTCATTGCAATTCTGACAAACTCTAAAGTATCACTACATTTACCTCTTGTTCCTGTATGATTATGTCATTGTCCACCTTACAACTCCTTATTTCTGCCTTTAAGCTTATTGGTGTGTCTACTAAATCAGAAGAGTGCCTAACACCACATTACTCATCTGATCCACAGGGATAGTCTCGAGAACTATAGTCTACCATCTTCCTAGTCATCTTTGATATTTCTTCCTGCAAGGTATATCATGTTAGCTAAACCAAATCACAATAAACCAATGTACCTTAGCATAATTTAGGGAGGATATCTCATTTTCAAAATCAACAAATCAATGTAATACATGTATAACATAATCATGACAACATATATAAATATAACACATAAGCATATAAGCATATAACCATCATTCTAACTAGAGTCTAGTCATCATGCATGACCATGTCAACTACACATACCATAACCTCATGCGTGACAACAACCACCACACCATTGTACACTTGACCACATGTGAATACTAACGAGCATAAGCAATGCATAATCAACCATACACTCATGACGACACACTCCACAACAATGCCATCAACCTTCACATGGTGACATCACTACAACCATGACCAATACCATACAAATGCAACAATCACATGGTCTTACAACACAAGAGACACATATGAAACGGACATGAATGCATGACCACCACAAAACCCATCTAGTCTGAGGGGTGAACCATGCTTTGATACCACTATGTAACACCCTCCTCCAACATCTACACAAGTAATTGGCCAACTGGGGTGAACATGTGACAAGAAGTTGCTATGATATGATTCGACCTCCTAAGTCACCTTAAGGAAGTGGAACTGACGGAAACACGCCATATAGACCTTCCACATCGACAACAAGACTCCCAAGAACCATCCCAACCTCTCGTGTAACCATCCCCTCGGTTCCACTGATTTTTTAGAACATTAGACTCCTAGAAACTTCCTTGATATGGGCATGCATGCCTCTAGAAGGATCTAGATGCTCCCACAGCATCATATGCCAGTGTCCAAGGACTTTTCAGCCCCTGTTGTGCCTACTTCCTCGATATTTGAGACACATTTTCAGGCCCAAATCCTAGGTCACTACCCAAAACTAAATGACACCCTCAAAACATAAATATAACAATGGAATGATGATATAAATGCAATTACTTGTACAAGCCCTTGATTGGACCCCTACTAGCGATGACAAGAATTTCGTCAAACATGTCACAACTATGTAATCTACATGTGTAAACAAGAAATCTAAGCATAGGGGTGTCATACTCATTTGAGAATCACTAAGAAGCATTGAAGCCTCATCACATTAGTTGCAGTTTCATCCGTTAGGCCATAGATATATTGTTCATTCATTTACAAGTAAAAACATGATGAGATCCATACATAACCATTTTCATAATACATGTGCATAACCAACATAATAGAAACATAAATACCAAGGAAACAACAACCATATGATCCACATATAAAATAGTATAATACTCATTAAATAACAAGGATAAATAACCTCATATTAATGATGAAAAGGCCAACCAGTTCAGGGACTTCCACAAACCACCCCATCGTAGACATGGCTGAGCCAAAACTCTCTTCAACCAGCCACCCCTATGCCATATTCTAATCAGGAATGTGGGATCTCATAAAACACATCAATCAAAACCATCGAGGGCTTCTAGAGGCCAAACCACCTCAACCCATCAAACAGTGATTCCACCTCATGGTCGTACATCACAAAACCATCATCACATTGGTTTCTACCCAAGCCTTCCAGTGCTCCAAAGCATTTTTTCCAACCAGGGCTTACAGGACTAGTAATTCAACCCACAACTATCATTTAGCTTGCACAGTGTTTTTCCAACTAGGGCTTACAAGACTAGTAACTCAACCCACCACGGGCTTCTAGAGAGTTTTTCCATCCAAGGCTTCCAAGACTAGTAATGCAACACAATTTGCTTACATGGATTCTAGAGTGTTTTTCCAACCAGGGGTTCAAGGAAATAGTAACTCAACCCAAGCTAAAGGAAACATGAGAACCAACCATAAAAATAAAGAAAAAAACCTACAACACCATGGTTATCCAAGAAATGGCAAGGCTAGGAAAATCCACTGTCAATCTAGGCAATCCTCCATGTCAGTGACAGATCATGACCAATAAACCACATGCATATGCCATGCATGCCAAAACCAGTGAAGAATGAATACATGCAACTCAGTACCTGTAAGAAAAACCCATTGTAGTTGTTGATCCTGATGTCCTCGTGAACTTTCCTGCTCTTCCTTTTCCTTCTTGCTCCAAAACTTCAAGTATTCCACACTCTCCAAGAGTGCTCCAATAAAACTCTAATTTTCCAAGAGTATGAGAGAGAGAGAGAACTCCAAAATAAAACTAACAAAAGTATGTGAATTGATCATAATAAGACTTTTTATTAATGAGGCCTTTATTTTCTTCAGTTTTCATTATTTTCCTTCATTTTCCTCCTCACATGCAACCGGTGACCTTTCACCTCTATTTTCTCCTAATTTCCATTATTTTCATAAATAAATGTCAATAAATGCCACTTTGCCTTTCCAAAGCCTTTGGCATTTCCTTTTCCAATTTCCTTAGACATTAGTTGACCACAAGTGATCCCTGTCACTATTTTTATGCCCAACATTCAGCTTGCAATAAGTGTCCCATCAACCATGGTTATTATTTTTCCTTTATTAACTTTTATTACATGGAATTTTCACCAGGGTTGTTACATCAACATATAACATAAGATATTATAGTCATAAACCTTGAACAAGCAAGTAAGATGACATTGTGAAACACTAATTGTAATGTGTAAAAGGATACCTTCACAAACGGGAGACGAGAGTGAGTCTTTGGAAGGAAGTAATACTACTAACCTGAGAGAGACAGACGAGAGCATGAAAAGATTCGTTAGCAAAATAGTTCACATAACGATTATCGAAGCGAATACAACACACATTCAACAAGATGAGTATCAAATCCATCGAAATAGTTCAATTTCTCCAATACATATGAACACAACATATATCGTAAACATCCCAAGAATAGTCCTAAAACATTTGTGATACATGCATGAAAATGTGTTGGCTCATTGACTTTAAAATAGGTGAAATATCCAAGTACACAGTTACAATGATGGGGCACTAGTTCTAGTAGTGTAACAGTAGGTCACTTCTTTCTTCTCCAAAGAATATTTTTCTCTCCTATACCAAGTGGGGAAGCCAAGACTAGATCTCCAAAGCTTAAGCCTCCCAAAAGTATTTTACTTGAGTTATGAGGTTATTTTTATAACAAGCGGAATGACCTTTCATATCCCCTTGACTCTTGAGTTACCCTCATGACTCTTGGACTTCTATTATGACCTTCGGACTTCTATGAAATTCTTGAACTTCTAAATGACTTTTAGAATTTTCTATATGAATTTTGGACTTCGATACAGCTCTTTTTTCCATATACGATTATGTGAATCTTCATATTCCATGTGTGACTCTTAGACTTCTAGACACTACATTTCATCCTTTTCTTTGAAAATACATCATTACATTTCACATGATTATGTTGCATGAAACATGGACACATGTTGACCATTATGATGATACTTGTGCAAGTTACAACTTGACAATGATGATATTGCCTCCATGCTTATGCAATGATGCCAAGTTGTCTTCCTAGATACTAAATCTTGCATTCTTGATGGTAGATTTTATCTATGCTTCATATTCATGAAAGATCCACTTTTTTTCTTATCTTCACCCTCCAAAGGGTCTTGGATGAGCTCTGGGTTCCTCTAAGTCATCATGCAATGTCTTCTTTCTGTCTTGGTCCATGATATGTTTCATGTCTCCATAATAGCTTTGTTTTGTTCTTTTTCTTTGTGGGTGTTTCTTTATGCTTTTCTCCTTGCTATTTTATTTAAGCATCACCTTTTCATGCTAGGAAGGTAATATTTCCAATGAAAATAATTCATGACAAAGTGAAATCAGTCTTAAAAACATCTTTTCTATCACTACATCGCTCGTGTAGTGATCAGCTCATGATAGGCCTGTGAGAGGGTTAAAAGAAGGAGGATGGATCAGGAGGGTGCAATCAAACTTGCTAGCGGCTTAGGAATGCTCCATTATTCATTTTTACTGTGTTGAAGGTAGTGAAAGGTCAAAGCTCACAAGAGGCCTTCATGGTGCACTTGTGCACTCAATCAAGAGAGAGAGTGTGAGAGAGATAAAACTCAAGGATGCAGGGTGTAGGTTTGAAGCATGAAGGAGAATCATTTGTTAGTTCAGGGTGCACTTGTGTGATCAATGGAAAAATGAGGGTGCAGTGGCACACATCAAAGGAATAATGGATCAAGCTTCGAGCCTTCCCAGTATTCTTATGTGCTCAAGAGGAACTAGGAGGGTGCAGTTCTTCGACTCGAAGGAGTTCACTCAAATGAAGTCTTCAGGCTTCGTGACTACACCATGCACACTAAGGGAAGAGGGAAGGATGCAAGCTTTCTACTTCAATAGTGTTTCATGTGTCCTAAGGGAAGGATGAAGGTTTTTCACTTAGTGAGTGTGTCATGCACCCTCAGGGAAGGATGAATGCTTTGTTCTTCAAGAGTGCACCATGCACCCTAAGACTTCATGGTTCATGTGTGCACGATGCGCCCTAAAGCTTCATTCTTTATGAGTGCACCATGGACTTTTTAAGAGACAAACTATCATTACTTCTCCAAAGTTCACTTTTTCGTTCGAAAGTACACTTCATTGTTCTGAAGTGTGCTTCATTCTTTCAAATTGTGCTTCATTTTTCTAAAGTGCACTTAGGCTTGACAGGGCATAGTTCTCTCCAACAGTGGCTTCTTGTTCATCTAAAAATAAATTTTCACTCAAGGAGGAAGCAAAAGGCTAGGTCACTTATCCTAGGAAGTACCAAAGCACTATGAGAGGGAGGATACCTTGGAAAAGACTTAGTTCCCAAGTATGGGAGAAAAAGATAAGTCAATGAGGCTCATGAATAAGTTGCGCTCATCACCTAGTTAGATATTTGATGCCTTTACAACTTACACTAAGAAGGAGGAAAACATAAATACAACACTTAAAAATGCAAGCAATATTGAAAATGACACACTCCAAAGTGAAGATAACATAAAAAAGACACTTATTCAAGTGAAATCGAGCAAAAGTGACAATCGTGAACGTAGAAGAAACATTTGTGAAAGTGATAGTGCACCAAAAAAAACAATGAAGAAAATTGACTGAAATAGAAGTACAATCAAAACCAAAGTGAGGGGGACTATAAATGAAATGAGCACACTAACATTTGAAATTAGGTGAACATTGCACAAGAACTTTCTTGATGGGAAGTGCTTTGCCTATTCGAGCTTGCATACAAGAAGTGTGCTTATGAATTCATTAGGATTGTGCATATGTGAGCAAGTGACTTTGACAAGTAGAACCTTATAAGAAGAATACTTGAAAACAAAACATAAACCAACAATGAAGTGACCATTGGACGATAGTTCGTAGAATCCTTAGCAGCCTCCAAAATTCACGTGTAGGAAAATTTTTGGAGGGTGTTGTTAACAACATCACACTTGGTGACACAATGGTAGAACTACAGGATCTTTGTTTAGGTTTAATCCTCTAAGTGAAAGGTCTCAGTATTTTAGGAAGTATTGATTCATCTTGTGGATTACCTTAACTTCCCTACTTAACCTGATTAAAGATATATTTCCCTCCATTCTCTTACTCAGTTAAACATATCTCAAGGCTTTCCAAATCACAATTGTTTCGATCTAGGAAAGGGTAATATATAACTGTGAGTTTAAGATAATCAAAGTATGATTTTTCATCTCTGGTGTTTCTTCACTGCCACCAAGCATGGAGAATACCTTAGTGGAGTCACCACAAGAACACAGGCATTGTTTCACTGCCAGTGAGCTTGAACAATACCCCGTCGAATTTTCTTATTTCACCTCTTTGTGTAGGAGACCTTTCTCTTATTACACCCTTTATCTATTTTATTTATAAAACTGTGCTTAGACACTTACTTTTTTCATGAGTGGAAGAGTGATCTTGACTTATTGAGAGTAGGAGAGGTTGTTCCTTCAAATAAGGTGACATAGACATTTTATATTGGTTTTCTTACTAATTTATTTTCCCCTTACCTTTATCTACTTGATTGGATCAACAAGAAAGAAAGCACTATTTACTTACAATGTTGAGTTTGAGGAATGAAGATACTAGAATAGATATGGGCTTTATTGTTCGACCAAAGGCTTTATGTTCGAGTGGATCATATTTTCCATTCAGAAATCACTAACTTCAAATATATGTACACCTAGAATAGAGAAAAGGTACCAGATTAGCCAAGCATTGTTTGCCATCACAATTTCCCTTTTCAAGTTTGCCACATTGTCTTTTGAGCTAAACAAGAGCATCTTTCATGCAAATTCTTATCAAAAGAAATGAAAAAAGAAAATACAGGACAAAAAAATGAAACAAAACCAAAAGAACAAAGCAAATATAGACGTGACATAAAAAAATGTGTAGGATAAATAATAAGGAAAAAAACAAATGTAGAGACTTGATAGAGAGTAGGATAGAGGATGGATGCAATGCAAGGGAAACTAAATGCAACTAAGCCTACTCCTAACCTAACCAGCTAGAAGGTCCGGGCTAAGTGTAGTGATATTTCCAATGAAGCCATTGTAATAAGTCTCAACCTTCAAACACAAAGATATGAGAAATTACAATCGATATATGATAATGTGTAACATAAATGATAGAATCTTGTAAATCTTGCACAAAAAATTGAAGTTAAAGGAATAAATATGTGTCATATCACTTAACTTTAACCAACCTACCACCTTGCCTTCACGATGACAACGGTAATCAAACAAACCTTGATGGCTCCCTGTAAATGTACCTGTACTTATATTATCTTGCTTAACACACATCAAGAGAGATCAAAACTTGCTTTTACAAAATTGGATTTCTAATTAAGATGCTTCTAACTGATGATAGATTTGACCATGAAACTCAGAACATTTCTCTTGAAGATCCTAGAACCCTTGAAAAGATAATTTCTCAATTAATGGCATGGAATTACGATGAGAATATTGTAAGGGAAAGTGAATTTGATCATATTCAGAACGCTTTTTAAGATTGTGAGGACCTGACATAACCATCAGCGAAGGAATAAGTGCCTCAACTACTTGAAAAGTGTCTAAATATTGAGATGATAAACCATAAAGATCAGCTAATGTAAAACAACCATCATTAGGTACAATAGTGGGAAAATAATAAATTGAATGACAGATGTTAGAATAAGAACCATGATCAGATGGGCTAGTTAAGATACAATATTCTTGGTTAGGTGGCAATAAATATAGATAAGTTTGAACAAGTTTTCACATTCTTTGAAAAATAGAATCATCTTCCTCATATGTTGAATGTGACAAACAATCTACTTGTGACTAGTTACAAACTAGACTTGCATCATAATCATTAAAAAGGAATTCTAATATGGTAAACCCATGAAACCAATTGAGATATAGCGGATGAAAAAGAGGAAATTGATTTAGAAAATAACACAAGCAAATTTCATTGACACTCAAGAGGAGATATGGTACCATGAAGAAAATGATTAGCATTAGAATATTCACAGGAAATATTATGAGCTGATTATTTTCAAAAGAATGTGATAGGCATGAATCCTTCACCCAAAGATAATATTTAGAATGATAAACTTCACGACTTTGTACATTCATGAAAGTTGTGCATTCTAAACTAGAATTTCAAATAAGAGGTTTACATGAAGAATGTTCAATTGAAACAGAATGCTTAAACTGGTCAGAGATAAAACCTTGAAAGCTTGAAAAGTTATATCTGAAATACCACACTACTTTCAAGGAGAAAGTTATATTCAGTGAAACCATGCAAAATAAATAATTATGTAAGAGTATCCAAATTTGATTTGGTTTGGGGGGTTTACCAGATTCGTGAGGACTTGACATAATCATCAACGGAAGTTGAAGTTCCTCGACTTCCTTGAGGGTCCTAGAAATTTCAAGAATTATATAATTGCATTTAAAAAATTTAATCAAATCATGCATGGTGTGTGGATATCTACCATCAATAACTTCAACAAGATCACTACTATCGAAATGGTAACCATCTATATCATCAATTTGATCAGAATTTACATCTTCAACAAAAAAAATTGCCCAAGTAATAAGATTCTTCTAATTGAACATCCAAGGACGGATAGATTGGATAAATCTCATGAGTAACATGAACTAAAGAATTATCTTCATGCAAGAATGGAAATGATAAGGAATGGAATTGATATTCAGTGATTTCATTACCTTCCTTTTTATCCTAAATGACTTCACTTCCTTGTGTCAATTCAAAATCAAACTCATTAGAGGGTGAACTTGAAAAGCATGGAGTATATGCATTACAAAAAGCAAAACACAAGGGATAATGAGGTGAAGTGGAAGTTTAAATAAGAACACCTTCTTTAAATGAATGAGATTTGAGGTTTGAATACTCCAAAACCAAATCTTCTTCAGAAACCGAAATATCAATCGTTGTTTGTGCCTTAAAACTTCAAAAAGCTCGAAATCATGCATTGTCGATTGTTTTGGATGAATGATATACGCTCGGTCCTTGGGCCATCATGTGTTATTGACTTGTCAAGGCTCATAGCCCATAGCTCGTCTGTACATGGACCATTTGGAGTGCTGGTACTACTGCTACTATTGTTGTTGCTACTACTGCTACTATCAAAAAAACAAACTGTACAAATTTCATTATCATCAATTGGGTGAGGAAGGAGTCCTAACTAATTTTCTGATGAGGTTGGATTTGGCCATGTAGGATAGAAATCAAATGTATTTTCCAGGAGGCAATTGTCAAACATAAGTTTTGTGAAGGCCAATGATTCCTCTCAACATTAAGGGGAGTGAAATTATGTTTCATATACCTCTCGGATAACACACGGATTTGGCTGTATCTGTCATTGTACAGAAGCCACATGTGAGACCAGTCTGTAGCAAAATATCCATCTAGCTCGCTGGACTAGTCTTTGCTGAGTAGTAGGCCATATGCTTCTGGTATGTCCACAACAACTATGTTGATGCATTGGTGAACTCGACCGTCATCGGATAGTCGGATGATCACATCTCGAAGTTCACCCATGGCTAGTACTAATGTTCTATAAAGTTGGATGATTCTCGCAGATGTTTCACTCCATCGTACACTGATATTCTTAGCAAAGGAGAGCAGCATGACATTGGTTGTTGCACTAGAGTCAACCAAGAAATTGTGAACATTGTAGTTGAAAACTTTGAATGAAAGTAGGAATGGGGGCCAAACTAAGTTTTCTTCTTCCATCCAGAGTGTATTGAGAACTGTAGATAGTGACTCGGGTGGTGTTCTTGCTCCCTTGCTGGTGGAGGCTGCGTTGTCCACTGTTGTTTGTCCCAACACGCACAACATGATATCTTGCTGACTCTGGACTTTGGCTAACTCAAACAAACTGATGTTTGCCCAATTTTTCTTCATGTCATCAACTATGTTGTAGTCCAGAGGTGGTAGACTCACCAAGGTGTCCATGGTGGAACGGATGTTTGTGTTGTCTGACGGAGTGTTCAGCAACTTGTTGTGCATGGATGTACAGTTATCCTCCATTGTCTTCCTGTACTTGCTTTGTGTTTGTTTCTTTGAGACATCTGGTGGTGTGACCTTCTTTATCAGCTACCTCACTTTCTCTTGCATTTCCCCAAGTGTAGGGGGAGTCCCTTTACTCCTAAGGTTGTAACGATCATTTTGCTTTTGGGGTTGCTTCTCGATGTTCGTCTTTGAGATTACTTGCGAGCACTGATAAGCGTTCACCACATACCCATAACTTGGTGTTTCATCAGGCACAACCTCTTCGCTATCATCAGTGCCTTCTGGTTGTTTTTGCATATTGCTTTCTACATCCATTGTATGACTGCAGACTGAGGTAACGACTCACATCCAATCTAAGCAAGAGTTTTTGGGGTGGAACTCTTTGTGTAACGAATAGAAATTAGGACCAGCACAACGCTCAAGTTGGAACACAAGCTTCTGTGCAAATTTTGAAGCGAATTGGTTGGTGCTTGATAAGCCAGTTGATGAACTGCTTTCTTGTCTTTGTCTAGGCGGACGGCTGCTTGCGAATGTGTTCGTTTCCCGTTGCTTAAGTTCATAAATTTCGGTGGCCAAGTTCTTGGCAAGGCGAGTGAGGGTCTCAATATCAGTTTCTTCCTTGTCTCTACCCTTTCTCATTGTTGCTTGGGTCTTACTACTCGCATCCTTGGAGTCTTTCATTGATTCTTCATCCTTGATGACTCCAATTGCATGCAAATATTTTTCAACAGCAATAGCCTCTTCGCATCTTTCTAAAAGTGTTGGCTTCACAGCTCACTTGATGAACTACACAATGGTGGTTGGCAGTGCAGACATGTAATAGTCAACAGTGATGGAGTCATGAGGTTTAGTGTATGTTGCAAATTTGTTCAAAATATGCATAAACCTCTTATTGAAGTCTTTTACTTTCTCTTCTCCCTCCATCCTGAGGCTTCCCAATTCCTTGAGCAGCATGGCTAGGGTCTTGTCATCAGCAAACTTTTTGAGGAAAATATTTTTGAAAGAACATTAGTTCTGTATGGAGTTGGGTGGAAGGTTGTGATACCAAGTAGTTGCGTGACCGTCCAAGGTACCCGGGAACAATCTACATGCCACATCATCATAACATACCTCAAGGGTTTGCAGCTGTAGGTATAAGTTGTCTAAGTGATCTTCTACCTTCACTGCATTGTTAGGGTTGAACTTGATGTTCATCCTCTCTACTCACTTTGGCATCTTGTGCAGAAAAACCAGGAGGGCCAATGGTCCCTGAGTCATCCATTCAAGATTTTGGTTAGCCATCTCCTCGTCTTCCTCCTCTCCTTTGTAGTGTGATGGTTTCAGATCTGAGTCTGTCGGTTCGTCTCTGCCTCCACCTCCTCCGATGCCTTCCCTTCCGCCTCCTATATCAGAGTTCGATCCCAAGATCACAAGAGTGCCTTCTTCATCTTCAAGGTATATTGGAGGTTACTCTATGTCTTCAATAGCTTCCTCTAGACCTTCAAGTGTGGCAAGGACTGCTTCTTCCACCAATGATACAAAAACTCTTGTGGGAGTCGCTTTTGGCTTCCTAAATATGTGTGGAAGATGTTGTACGCCTGGGATCAGTCTGATTGCTTTCACAAAATGGTGAGTGATGGGATGGATGGAGAGAAGGTGTTGATATGAAATCTCATGTTTAATTCTGGGAGGTGAGGAGTAACCAACTCCAGAGTCATGTGAGATTGATTGTGAGTTACTACCTTGACCTGATGATTGATGAGTGAGTGTAAAGGTAATTTCAGCCATGTACAATTGATTGTGCTCCTTCTAGCACCAAAAATGTTGACAGTGCTGGACCCGCCAACATTCATGGGATCACCCCAGTTTGAAGTGCCAACTAGACCTTACACCGTTTGGTGTGGGAGTCCCCTCCGGTATGATGGCTTGGTTGCCATTATCTTAAGGATTTTCCTCAAATCTTTCTTGTCAGCACAGGATAGTGGTTCACTTTGTCTTCGAGAAGTGATGTTCGCGTGCCTGGTGAGGGTAAGTGTCACTTGTGTCAATGGTTCTTACACTATCGAGGAAGAGGGCGAGAATGAGTTCCAAGTCGATTGGGAGTAGTCCCAACACTGTTAGGAACACACAACACAACAGGACATGCGCAGCTTACAGTGGAGCAGTCCACACGGATGTGGCAATCACAATATACAAGGTAAGATAAAACATACAACACTCACAGAGCAGTCTGAATGAGTGCAATGGTTGTTACAACAAGCTTCATGTGAAAGTTTTGTCTTATGTCTGGGAGAGTAGTCTACACGGGTGAGACAGCGCTAACATCATATACAACACGTTTCCATTAATAGATTATGCACTACAACAAATGAAGCAGTTCAGATGTAGAAAACAGGATAAAGCAACATGCATTACAAGTGTTAAAGAGTAGTATTACAACAAATAAAATACATGTGTGAAAACGCGTTGGCTTATTAGCAGGCTTCCGAATTAATCGAAAGATCCAAGACACATCATTACACCATACATCACTAACCCCGAGTGTGGGGTGTTGGAGACACTACTTACTCCTCAAAGAAAATATTTCAGACTCTCTTGGCTATGTGGGAGGAGCTGAGGTGAAATTCCTTTGCATGTACAAATGAGGGAGTATTTATAGCCAAGGGTGAAACTGACTCTTGTGGTTGTTCGACTATCCTCATGAAAGTTTGACTTCCATGACTCTTTGACTTATATGACTCTTTGTTCAACAAGTGGGTCTCTTGGACTTCCACGTTACATCACATTAATTGACAGCAAGCCCATGGTGGAGATGTGGGCGACATGAATCAATACGTGACTCAACATGACTTGACATGACAATGATGTTACATTTGTGTTGTTGTTGGAGTGCATCTCGAGATATAGTGTTGTTGGATGATGGATGTCTTCATGGTGTATCATAGCTTCACCTCCGCTTGGCGACGTGCACGGAGTCTTCGATGGTCCTTGGTTCGCTTGATGAAGCTTTACCATGTTGTTCCTTGCGTGCATGTTGGAAGGCTTAACGGGCTCATATGTTCGTGAAGGTGCATGTTTGTCGCATTTTCCCACTTTGCATGCTTCATTCGTTTCTCTGTTGGTGAACCCGGCATTCTACATGTGCTCCCTTTGTTCATCCCATTTGTCGTCTTGCCATGTTTGTTGGTGTACATGTACCTACAGTCACTCATGACAAGACGACATCAAATCCAAAACCTCCCAGTCTACCATGACACATGATCATTTGGATGCAGGTGACCGGGAGAGGCAGCAAGGCTATGATGTAGGATGATGGCTCCAAGAAACAGTTGATGAAAACTATGCAAGAGTCACTAAGAGATGGAGACAGGAAATCTGAGTCGACAGTGACTATCTACAAGGTCTGGCTCAGCTAGGAGGAAAAATTGCGCAAATTTTGGGAGGAATAGTCTAGGCTGCTGGAAGTCAAGGCAGGCATGCTTTGCACATTTTTTAGAATGAATGGGAAATGGGTCTGGACAGCTAGATTTGCGCAATTTTCTAGAGGAACGGGTCGGGCTACATGAAGGGTCAGCATGCAGGGATAGCGCAATTTTCCCGGGGAACTAGCCTAGAGACTGGTAGCCAAAACTATGCAATTCCTAGAGGGAGCTTCCAATTGGATGTTGGGTCACTGGTAGTCATAACTACACAATTCCCAGATGGAACCGCCAGTTGATTGCCCTGGATACTGGCAGCAGAAACTGCGCAATTCCCAGAGGGAACTAGTAGTCTGCTGCTAGGGACTGCTAGCAAGGAAACCTACACTGAGGTCGAGAGGCCAACCTGCTGATCATCTCTGCGCAATTTCTAAGCTGACTAACTCATGGGTAGTGGAAGGCCTTCATGAACATTGCACAATTTCTGAGATGAACAGTTGGTCAATTGTCAGGATGACTGACAGGGAAAACTGTGCAATTTCCTCAGTTAGTTGAGCGGGTGAGGTCAGTGGCCTCTTGCTAAATTTTTGAGGGGAGTCATTCCTGGGGTGACTGCCGAGTCCAACTGTCTAGGTGACCAGCATGAAAGTTGATTGGATTGTTTGGAGGCAATGCATATTGAAAAGACTAGCTTGGTGCATATGCGTTGTTCTAGTTGACAATCGATCGAGTCGATGGCAGGGTGATCGTCCGACTGTTAGAGGGGAGTCTGGTCATCAGAAATTTCATCCTGTGAACAATCGAAAGATGCATAAGTGATCATACGAACACACACTCGCATGAATTGATGATGAAATGACCAAACCATCCAGACACGCATGTTCAACAAGATTGACCAGTGGTGTAAGTGACAAGCGCAACACTCGTGATTGATCATTCATTAATGCAAACGATTCTTGCGTGATAGTGAATGTGACTCAGTATGTGAGTGTGACATATACTTTCATAGCTAACCAATAAGCACATATGAAGCGAAGACTTTGAGCATAACTAGAACATGGTCGCAAGCATGACTTAGACATTAGCATGCAGAGACTTGAATGTAATGAACAAGCAAGGGGGATGTAAATACTCACACGAGCTCATGGAGTGAACCCGAGTGTGTACAGTCATCAAGTAAAACTATTCAAGGGAGGCTTCGAAATTGTTGCAGGCCAAAATTTTGGAGGGTGGTTGTAGCCGCTACAACACTTGGAGACACACTGATAGAACTCCAACTTCTTTGTTTCGATTCATTGCTAGCACAAGGCCTTGGTCCTTCGAGGAGTATTGAATCAATGTGCAAGTTACTTTAGTTTCTTCACTTACCCCATGGACATATATGATTCACCCTTTGCCACTCAGTCAAACATAATCAAAATTTCAGCTTAGATCTCAGTGTTTTGAATCCAGGAAGGCTAGTTTAGCTCGGGAGTTGAAGATTTTTAGAGTATAATTTTTTATCTCTGGTTTTGCTCCGTTGCCAACAGATCTGGATAGTACCCCAGCAGAGTCACGTAGGAACACACACATTTCTCCACTGCCAGCGAGCCTAGTGGTGGAGTTGCATGCTTCACCTCTTTGCGTAGGAATCCTTTCTCTTCTTTCGCCTTTATATTTTTCAAGAGGACTATGCATAGGAACTTATTTATTTTTGGGGTGGAAGAGGGATCCCGACTTATTGAGAGTAGAAGAGGTTGTTCCTTCAAATAATCATGTAAGACCTCTGACATAGGTTTGCTCGTTTAGATTTAACCCTTCTTCGTTTCTACTAGTTGGATGAGCTTGAACACACAAACCAGAAGGTTGAGTATAGGCATGGGGTTTCCAAGTGTGAACACAGGTTCACGGTTGGATCGAAAATTCCCTTGTAGATTGTTCATATTTTCCGTCAAGACTTCATTGGCTGAAGGTTACAACCAATCATAGAGAAGGCGGACACAAGATTGGCCAAGTTTTGCAGTGTCACGAGTTTCCTCAAATTTCAGTCACATACTCTATTCAAAAGCCAAGACGTAGTAGTTGGTAGAAATTATTTTTGGAAACAAAAATAGTAATATATCAAACAAATAAAATGAACATGAACGAAATTAGTAAGCAAAATCAAACAAATCAAAAGCAAAGATAATAAGAAAAACAAACCAAATGAAACAACAAACAACAAGCAGACTATGTACATGGCACGGGCATGGCCTGAACTATTGAAAATAATGTTTAAGATCTTGGCCATTAGCAAGAAGGTTGCCAATCCTCCTGCCCAGTGACTGCAAATGATACGTGTGTGGGCCAAGCTTCTTGTGGACCAATGAAAGCCCTCCAAGTTCCACTACTGGAACCTAGTGACATTCCATAAAACTGTCAAGTGAAGACAACACTAGTGTTTCAGGTACTTTGTGCAAAATGGGCTTGGATGATGGCACGGGGTAGTTGTTTTTATTCCGAGAAGGATTCAAGTTTCTGAAGTCAATTCATAAGCAAATTTTCCCAGATTTCTTATGTGCAGGATTTAAATTAGAAAACCATGGATGATGACGGACTTTTCAAGTAATCCAAACACTTAAACTGTTAGTCAATATTTTCGGTGAAAGGAGTGAAAACAACATGTATATGTTACCTGTTCCTTGATGCAATAGATTGTCTCCTCCTTTACCTATAATCTCATGTTGGATTGCTCGCATGTAGTGTGTACTCAGGTCATTATCTACTCATGCATACCCATCCTAGTACTGTTCGATCAAGAGGTCAACGATTTCTCGTTGTTGTAATGTGCAGCTTGTACCAAGATTGGCCATCTTCGAATGGTGTTAGGTTCCCAGGTTTCTTTTTTTGTTTGTAGTGTTGGTCCTTTATGTGTTCAGCATGAGTGCTTCATACTTAGCATCGTTGTTTGTGCCTTCAAAATTCAAAAAGCTCGAAATCATGCATTTCCCATTGTTTTGGATGACTGCGATACACTCGTTCCTTGGGCCATCATGTGTTCCTGACTTGTTGAGGCTCATAGCCCACAACTCATCTGCACATGGGTGGATGGCTGCTTGCGAATGGCCATGCAGGATAACACTCAAATGTCTTTTCCAGGAGGCAGTTTCTAAATGTAAGTTCTGTAAAGCCGATGGTTCATTCTCGCTTTTAAGGGAAGTGACATTATTATTCATAAACCTCTCAGATAACACCCGAATTTGATTGCATTTGCACTTGTACGGAAGCCACATGTGAGACCAATCTGTAGCAAAATATCCATCTAACTTTCTAGACTAATCTTTGTTGAGTAGTAGGTCATATGCTTCTGGTATGTCCACAACAACTATGTTGATGCATTCGTGAACTCGATTGTCATGGGATATTTGAATAATCACCTCTCGAAGTTCACCCATGGCTAGTACTGATGTTCTACCAAGTTGGATGATTCTCATGGATGTTTCGGTCCATCGTGCATTGATCTTCTTAGCAATGGAGAGCGGCATGACATTGGCTTCCGCGCCAGAATCAACCAAGTAGTTGTGAACATTGTAGTTGAATACATCGAATGAAAGAAGGAATGGGGGAAAACCTAAGTTTTCTTCTTCCATCTAGAGCGTATTGAGAATAGTAGATAGTGATTCAGGAGGTGTGCTTGCTCCCTTACTGGTGGAGGTTGTGTTATCTGCTATTGTTTGTCCCAATGCATGCAACATGATATCTCGTTGACTTTGGAATTTGGCTAACTCAAGAAAACTGATGTTTGCTCGAGTTTTCTTCATGTCATTGACTATGTTGTAGTCCAGAGGTGGTAGACTCACCAAGGTTTCTGGGGTGGAGCAGATATTCGTGTTGTCTAGCGGAGTGTTCTGCAACTTGCTGGTCATGGATGTACTCTTATTCGCCGCTGTCTTCCTAGACTTTCTTTGTGTCTATTGCTTTGAGGAAGCTAGTGGATCAACCTTCTTTATCAGTTGCCTCACTTTCTCTTGCATTTCCCCAAGTGTAGGGGGAGCCCCTTTACTCCTAAGGTTGTAATGATCATTTTTCTTTTGAGGTTGCTTCTCGGTGTTCGTCTTCGAGATTACTTGCAAGCACTATAAGCGTTCAACACATGCCCAGAACTTGGTGTTTCATCAGGTGCAACCTCTTTGCTATCATCGGTGTCTTCTGAATGCTCCTGCATATCACCTTTTGCAGCAAGTGTATGACTGTAGACTAAGGTAATGACTCGCTTCCAATCTGAGCAAGAGTTATCGGGGTGGAACTCTTCATGGAACAAACAGAAATTAGGATCAACGCAATGCTCGTGTTGGAACACAGGCTTCTGTGCAAATTTGGAAGCGAAAATTTGTTGCTTGATGAGCCAGTTGATGAATTGCATACCTATCTCTGTCTAGGTGGATGGCTGCTTTTGAATGTGTCTGTTTTCCGTTGCTCAAGTTCGGACATTTCTGTGGCCAAGTTATTGAAAAGGCAATTGAGCATCTCAATATCAATTGCTTCCTTGTCTCTACCCTTGCTCGCCATTGCTTGGGGCATTCTGCTCACATCCTTGGATTCTTTCAATGATTCTTCATCCTTGATGACTCCAATTGTGCGCAAGTCTTTTTCAACAGCAATATCCTCTTCACGGCTTTCTAAAACTGTTGGCTTCACAGCTCGCTTAATGAACTGCGCAATGGTGGTCAACAGTGCAAACGTGTAATATTCAATAGTGATGGAGTTATGAGGTTTACTGTCTACTGCAAATTTGTTCAAAACACACATAAACCTCTTATTGAAGTCTTTCACTTTCTCTTTTCCCTCTATCCTGAGGCTTCCCAATTCCTTGAGCAGCATGATTGGGGTCTTGTCATCAGCAAACTTTTCGAGGAACATACGTTTGAAAGAACACCAGTTCTGTATGGAGTTGGGTGGAAGGTTGAGATACCAAGCAGCTGGGTGACCATCCAAGGTACATGGGAACAGTCTAAATGCCACATCATCATAGCGTACCTCAAGGGTCTATAGCTGTAGGTAGAAGTTGTCTAAGTGGCCTTCTACCTTCACCACATTGTCAAGGTTGAACTTGATGTTCATCCTCTCTGCTCGCTTCGACATCTTTTGCAGAATACTCGGGAGGACTAATTGTCCCTAAGTCATCCATTCAAGATTTGGGTTAGCCATCTCTTCATCTTCTTTGTCTTCTTCCTCTCCTTTGCAGTTTGATGGTTTTGGATCTGATTCTGTCGATTTGTCTTCACCTCCACCTCCTCCACTGCCTTCCCTTCTGCCTCCTATATCGAAGTTCGATCCCAAGATCACAAGAGTGCCTTGTTCATCTTCAAGGAAGTTTGGAGGTTCCTCTCTAGCTTCAATAGCTTCCCCTAGACCTTCAAGCATGGTAAGGACTGCTTCTTCCACCGATGATACATCAACTCCTGTGGGAGTGACTTTTGGCTTCCTAGATGTGTGTGGAAGATGTTGTGTGCCTGGGATCAATCCGACTACTTTTGCTAACTGGTGAGTGATGGGACAAATGGAGCGAATGTGTTGATATGAAATCTCATGTTCAATTCTGGGAGGTGAGGAGTAACCAGCTGCAGAGTCGAGTGAGAGGGAGTGCGAGTTACTTTCTTAACCAGATGATTGATGAGTGAGTGTGAGGGGAATTTCAACCATGTACGACTAGCTTCCCTCCTTCTAGTGCTAGAAATGTTGATGGTGTTGGACCCACCAACATTCAAGGTATCACCCTTGTATTAAGTCCCAACTAGACCTCACACCATTTGGTGTGGGAGTCCCATGCAGTATGATGGCCCGGTTGCCATTGTCTTAAGGATTTTCCTCAACTCTTGATTGTTAGCATAGGAAAGTGGTTTTCTTTGTCTTCGAGAAGTGAGTTTCACGTGCTTGGTGAGTGTAAGTGTCACTTGTGTCAATGGTTCTTTCACTGTCAAGGGAGAGGGTGAGAGTGAGTTCCAGATCGATTGGGAGTAGTCCCAACATTGCTAGGAACACACAACATAATAGGACATGCGAAACTTCCGATGGAGTAGCCCACACGGATGTGGAAATCACAATATACAAGGTGAGATATCATGTACAACACTCATGGAGCAGTCTGAACAAGTGCAACAGTTGTTACAGCAAGCTTCATGTGAAAGGTCTATCTGCTGTCCAGGAGAGAAATCTACACGGGAGCGACATCATTAACATCATATAAAACATGTTTCCATTAAGAGATTATGCATTACAACAAATGAAGCAGTTCATATGTAGAACACAGGTTAAAGAAACATGCATTACAAGTGTTAAAGAGAAATCTTACAACAAATACAATACATGTGTGAAAACGTGTTGGCCTGTTAGCGGGCTTCTGAATTAAGCGAAAGTTCCAAGACACATCTTTACACCATACATCAGTAACCCCGAGTGTGGGGTGTTGGAGCCACTACTTACTCATAAAAGAAAACATTATAAACTCTCTTAGCTATGTGGGAGGAGCTGAGGTGAAAGTATTTTATATGTACAAATGAGGGGGTATTTATAGCCAAGGGTGAAACTGAGCATTGTGGCTGTTCAACTACCCTCATGACCGTTTGACTTCCATGATTCTTTGACTTACACGACTCTTTGTTCAACAAGTGGGTCTCTTAGACTTCCACGTTACATCACATTGATTGACAACAAGCCCATGGTGGAGATGTGGGCAACATGACTCATGACGTGACTCGACATGACTTGACATGACAATGTTGTTACATTCGTGCTACTACTGGAGTGCATGTCAAGCTATAGTGTTGTTGGATGATGGATTTCTTCATGGCATATCATAGCTTCACCTCTGCTTGGCAAAGTGCGCAGAGTCTTCGATGGTCCTTGGTTTGCTTGATGAAGCTTTACCAAGTTCTTCCTTGCTTACATGTTGGAAGGCTTGACAGACTCATTTGTTTGTGAAGGTGCATGTTCGTTGAGTTCGTCTACTTCGCATTCTTCATTCATTCGTTTGTTGGTGAACTTGTCATTCTGCATGTGCTCCCTTTGTTCGTCCCATTCATTGTCTTGCCATGTTCGTTGGTGTACATGTACCTGTAGTCACTCATGACAAGACGACATCAAATACAAAACCTCCTAGTCTACCATGACACATGATCATTCAGGTTTAGGTGACCGGGAGAGGCGACAAGGTTGTGATGCGAGATGATGGCTCTGGGAAATTGCTGATGAAAATTGCGCAAGAGTGACTGAGAGATTGAGAAAGGCAGTCTGAGTCAACAGTGACTATCCGCAAGGTCTAGCTCGGTTGGGAGGAAAAATTGTGGAATTTTTGGGAGGAATAGTTCAGGCTGCTGGAAGGAAAGGCAGGCATGCTCTATGCATTTTTCAGAATGAATAGATAGCGGGGTTGGACAACCAGATTTGCGCAATTTTCTAGAGGAACAAACTGGGTTGCATGAAGGGTCAGCAAATAGGGATTGTGTAGTTTTTCTGGGGAACTGCCCAAGAGACTGGCAGCCAAAACTGCACAATTCCCAGAGGGAACTGTCAATTAGCTACTGGGTCACCAATAGCCAAAACTACGCAATTCCCAGAGGGAATAGGTAGTCTGATACTAGGGGCTGTTGGAAAGGAAAACTACACTGAGGCTGGGAGATTGACCTTTTGATCATCTCTGCACAATTTGAGTTGAGCTTACTAATGGGCAGTGGAAAGCCTACTCATGAACGTTGCGCAATTTATGAGATGAATAGTTGATCGACTGTTGGGATGACTAGATGGGAAAACTATGCAATTTTCTGAGGGAGACGGGGATGGGCACTTGGTTTTTATCTGGCCTATCTGTGCAATTTCCTCAATCAGTTGAGTGGGTGAGTTCAGTGGCCTCTATGCAATTTTTGAGGGGAGTCAGTCTCGTAGTGATTGTCAGGTCCGACTTTTCGGGTGACCAGCATGAGAGTTGATTGGATTGCTTGCATGCAGTGCAACTTGAAAATACTAGCTTGGTGCTTTTGTGCTATTTTGGTTGACAGTCAATCGATTCAATGTTAGGGTGATGGTTTGGCTCTCATAGGGGAGTCTAGTCGTCATAACTTTCAATAAAATGGCTAAGTGTGTGAACAATCGAAAGATGCATAGGTGATCATACGAACATGCACTCGCATGACTTGATGACGAAACGACCAAACCATCTAAACACACATGTTCAACAAGACTAACCAACAGTGTAAGTGACAAATGTAACACTCGTGATTAATCATTCATTGATCGAGACGACGATTGCGTGACAGGGAACATGACTCCGCATGTGAGTGTGAAAGATGCTTTCATAGTGTTACACTGAAATTTGTCACCATGGCTATCTGCAGTTAATATGGCTCCATCAATAGTCATATTGTCCTCCTTGTCAAGCCTCAAACCTCTGCTCTCCATGTCAAACTTCAAAAAAGAGAGAAAGTCATTAAAAATCATGTTTAGCTCTGGGTACGCAGGTTCTCTCTACCTTGCCTGCATGTACGCATCCCAAGCTCATTGTACCTGCGTACTTGTATGCTTCTGTAAGCTAAAGGTTGGGTGCGTACCCCTGTAAAGGTCAAAAGGCACGAGTTTCATCTTTAAAAAGTTACTTGTGGTCACTTCTAGAGCCTTCTAGAAGAGTTTTTGACGTGTATTGAGCGCCTCCAGATGGTTCATGCATACCTATGATAGAGGAGCTTATCCCATCAAGAGAGGAGCTACCCCATCCAAAAGAGGGAGTATCCCATTGATGTTGGAACTGAATAACCTCCTCTAGAATACTATAAATACAGGCATTGGGCCAAAGGAGGAGAAGTTGAAAGCTGAACATTCTATAGGGTAAATGCTGCTGGAATTAGGACTTCCATTTGTTGACTTGTGAGGAGAGATCACTATCCTTCCTTGTTGCCATAGTGGGAGTGGGTGAGCTTGTCAAAGTAGAGGAAATCTCTTGCTGGACCCTGGGAGGAGCTTGCACAACACCAAGGCTCAGGTTGTAATGGTTCCTTTGATTATTTAATACAAATAAGTCCATTCTTCTCAATGATTTGTTAATGAATTATTTCATGTATTCCTTGGTCAATATGATAGATATGCTTTATTTTATGATGAATATTCAGATGCTATGTAATCGTTTGCTTTGTTAGTGTATGCAGGTCTTAAAGTGAAGGAGGAGCTCATCTGGATCAGCAAGGCTGGACTGCTACAACAAGCGTTGGACCTAAGGTAAGATCGGAAAACACTTGATTTCTCATAGAATAATTTGTGTTTAGAGAAGGATTGCTCTTGTTTGGTTTGTTTGGCACTAGAGAGTCTTAGACTCCTAGGGAGGTTAGGTTTGTCCGCAAAAATAACTCTTTCCGCATGACACCCACTCCCACATGGGATTGCACAACTCCATCAATGGAGAAGGTTGAGTGAGGACTGATCTCAAACTTTCTCTTGGGATGGGCAGATTTCTTAAGAAAATACTCGAACTGGTCCCAAAGCCAAGAAAATTTCATCTAGCTCCTCGAAGCTTGAAATTGCAAGTCACGGAAGCGCTGCCAAAAATCAATAACGGGTTCATGCAGAGCCTTCCGTTGCTGTAACAGTTTCCGGTCAAGATGGCCTAGATCAAAATGATGGAACTTGCCTTCAATAAGATCATAGAAGTGCTCACATGAGTGCACGGTTTCAGTCGGTAGGCTAAGCACCCAACAAAATGGAGATTTGCGAAGTGTGTATGCAAGCAACAAACTAGCCTGTTCGTCAGTAAACTCATCTTCCTCATAAATCATGGAAATAAAGTTATGTAAGTGTTCAGGCTAGGCCACTTTGCCTTCACCATCATATGTGTGAGTGGACAAGAGATTGAAAAGCTTCCCCAAGATGGAGACATCTTCACGATTCAAAAAACACCTCGGGGGAAGAAGAGTGCAAGACTCCATGAAAGATATGCAAAGGTTCAAAACTGGATGAGAGGAAACAACTTGTCATCAGGCCCTCCTTCTAGCGCCAAAAATGTTGACGGTGTTGGACCCACCAACATGTCAAGGGGATCTCCCCGGTAAGAAGTCCCAATTAGATCTCAGACTGTTTGGTGTAGGAGTCCCAACAATGGGTCATAAGGTAATGCCTTGACCGTGATGTCGCATAGAGGCAATTAGGATAAATTTGTCAGCAACAAGGGTGTGACTGATGTAGTGAGTCAAGGAAGGTGTATGAGAGGTTCCAACACTTCAAAAGGGGAAGGAGGTGAAGGAGAGTTCTAGGTTGAAAGGGACCAGTCCCAACTCAGCTAGGAACACACAACACAAAAGACATGCACAATTTCTGGTGGAGCAGAACTCATATGCGATAGTCACATGATACAAGATAACATGTAAAACACTCGTGGATCATTCCAAGATGAGTGCAACAATTGTTATAGCAAGGTTCGAGTGAAAGGTCTGTCCGATATCTGACAGAGCTGTCGACATGGATGGTGACAACATTAGCAACATATGAAACACATTAACAACAAGATTCATATAATTGCATGTGAATTAGTTCATACACAGTTATGTAAGTTAAACAACATATATCATTAAAGCAACCAGAGCAATCCAACTACAATAATGACATATGAATGAAAATGTGCTAGCTCTTATTATGCAAAGAAGTGTAAGTCACAATCATACAATACATCCATGTAAACCTGCTAGCACTAATAGTGGAACGTTACAACCACATCCGCCTGCTCCTCCAAAGAGATGTACTAGCTCTGTGTAGTGGAGAAGCCAAGGTGCGTTACAATACTGTCCAAGCCTTCTTCGAGATAGTCTTAGTAGAAGCTTGGTTGACCAAAAGCCCTTACAATGAGTTATGAGGGACTATTTATAGCAAAGGGTGGGGTGAACCTTGACATTCCCCTTTGTGACAGTTCAAATACCCTCATGACTCTTCACCTACTCTATGATTGTTACATCCAACCATTGACACTTGACTTACACTTGACATGACTCAACATTACAATGCACATGTACTTATGTGAGACCACATGGCTTGAGAAAGCCTCACAAGACATCACTACTTGGTCCACTGTGATGAGACCAACTCTTTGACATGCTTGTGATGGTGAAGGTGGTGAGCTGATGCCAAGCTTGGTCGTCTATGATGGTGTGCATGCACCTCATGGTGACATCTTGCTGAAGCAAACTCTTGCCTCCGTTGTAACTAGTGCATTGGTTCATCCCCTTCATCCAACTCGTCTGCTAACATGCGCATGGTCTTCTTGGGTGCGGCTGAACCGACAACACATTGATGCATAGTGTCTGTGTTGATCTTTAAGTGTGTGCTGGTGGTCAGGCACATCAACTTGCCTAAATACATGTTCAGCTCTAGTTAGACTTGCTTCTTGTCTTCGCCTTGGTGAGTGTGTTGAATGGGTTGGATTGCATGTGTGCACACAATGACATGCATGCTGTTGAATCCCTTGCATGCGATCACCAACACTGCTCACCATGTTTGCTCCATGTTAGCTTCTGGGATGGATCTTTAACTTGTACGGGCGCAGTTTCATCCATAAGTGCACAATGCATCTACTGTTTTTCCTAATCCTGCTACAACTCATTCATCTATCTGTGCAGCTTCATGTTCTTCCTTGAGTTGCTGCTTCAACACATGCAACTCCTTCTTTGTTCCATTCTTTGTCTTCGCACGATATTCATGCTGTGCCGTCACCTCATAGCCGGAGTCTCCAAAGTTTCTTTCATAATCAATGGATCTACTTGAGCTTGCAACCTTGTTCCGCCTCTGTGTTGTCAACAACTCTCCTCTTTCATTTGTTGCATCTGGTATGTTGTCTTTAGCTGTTGTTCATGATTATGCTCATTATGATGCTACTGATGTCATATCTTGATGTCCTTGTCTATGAACAACTTGATGTCTTCGTGGGTAGGCAAGTTCATGGACACCCTATCAATTACATCCCCAGGGGTGCTCTGAATGGTTCTTATTCTCTTCTCTCCTGGAAAACATTATACCTATACTGCTGAGAGGCAGATGAACACCTATGGAACCTAGAGAATGGCAACACTCATGGCAAGCAATTTGTTAATTCAAATCCAAAATGAACATGAGAACTTACTTGTATCATGCATGGGTGAAAGGTTGCGCAATTTTTCCTGGGAGGTTGGGAGATCGACTACCAAGACTGCACAAGGAACAGTCCGGGTTACTGGGAGACTGATTGACCACTGGAATTGTGTAATGCACAGTCCAGTCTGGCTATTGACTACTGGGATTGCACCCATGATTCCTTGGGAGAAGCAGTCCATGCATGCAAGTCTTCTTTACTGAGTCCTTGAGGGAACCAGGCAACTCAGCTGCACATGCAAGAGATTGCTTGATTGTTGGAGAAAAATTTGCATTTCTGGATGGGAGTTGGGCTAGCTGCCTAGGAGATTTGCACAATTTCTGGTTAGAGCAGCTGGCTGCTGCCTAGGTTTGCGCAAATCATGGGCTGAATAGTCTACTGTTGGGAAAATTTGCGCAAATCCTGCTGGGAAGGTTGGCTAGCAGGATTGTGCAATCCTGGAGCCTAACAGACTGTCAGAGAGGATTGCATAATTTCTGGAGGGAAGGCTGGTTGCCCTCGAGAAATGTGTAATTTTCAAAGGGAAGTTGCTCAGCCTGCAGTTGGACCAAGTCCAGGTGAGCAACCTGTGAAGTTAAAAGATCAAACTGTGATCGACAGGATGCCTTTGAGCAAGAAAGACACTGAAGCTTGAGGACCTGATGAAGCAAGGAAAGTTGTTGTGAAGGTTGGTAGGGAGGCTCCAAAACACACTAAGGAAAAATTTTGGAGGGTGGTTGTAGCCGCTACAACACATAAACACTAGTACAAAATAGATGCCATTTTTTACTATGTGACCATAAAATTTAGTCAAGCAATATTTTTATAAGCTAAAAATTAGAAAACTCAAGTAACTTTGATGCCTAAGTAATGTAGCTAAAAATTTACTAATAAATATTAGGGATGAAGATATACAATAATTAATGACTATGTGAAGATAAATTAACAATACATTTTACTTATATGTAATCGAGATGAATAAATTGGGGTTACCTTGGGTGGTTATTCGAAATGAATTTTATCTTCACACCTAAGTTCAAATCCCCACTAGTGACATGATAAGCATTGTTGAAATGGCTTCTTACTTATGAATATTAATGCATTGGCTTCGCCTTGTGAACTCTTAAGTGAGTACACTTGTGGGTTGGCTTGGTACCAATGACCTTAGTCTAGTCCTTGGGATGAGAAGGAGGTTGATTTCTTTCCTCAAAAAAAATATATGTAATTGAATTGTAGTCATTTTAGTGTGTTTTATCAAATTAATTAGCTATACTTTTCATGTTGAATTCGTTTTTACATACTTCCACTTGTCATTTTGCTTATTCTTTGTCTGGTGTTTCTTATGGGTATTTACCTTCTTGCCTTACTTCTTATCTTGGAAGCCCCCAAGATTTTGGTACATGTTTTAAGGATGGCTTATTATTTCCTTCATGCCACTTGTGTTAAGAAAGGTAGGAATATATTAACACCAATTTCATTTGGTTTCCTAACTTATTCCTTGTGCATAAGTGGTCATGCATAGCTTTCCCATTTATCCCAACTCATCTCAAAAAAATTAAATACCATTGTGATCCAGGTGGATGTTGGTGGCCACCTACCTATCCCATTTGGACCCCCGCAAATGTCTCTTTCAGTTTTTCGGTTTCCGTAATTGTAGCACAATTTTTTTTTTT
>APFE031626993.1:165223-201402 GCA_000404065.3 Pinus taeda | reverse complement strand
GCAGGCAAACAGTGGAGGAGATTTGAACCTGTGACTTGTTCAGATCTGAGCTAGTTTGTGTGTAACATGTGGAGATAGTACTGAGTACTTGTGAGGAGTTTTGTACTATGTATTGTTATATGTTCTCTATCATCATAATATACATATAGTTGGGGGTTTTCAGCTGTATGCTTTCCCCATTACATACTGTGTTGATATGTGTGATTGATGTTTCAATGTGCGCATGCGATTGTTTTTTTTAAATTCCGCAAATTGATGATCAATGGTAGAGGAGGTTATGTATTATGCATGCATTACGCAAATAGTGAATCAGGATAATCTCTGTGAATAAGTGTTATATTATTCAAAATTTCTACATGGTATCAGAGCGAAGTTGATCATCAGATCTATTATTCAGAAAGTGATTACATTTTATTTCTTCAGGCAGAGTCTGTAATCGGGCCAGGTAGTTTCTGGATTCATCCTTCTTTTGGAAGGTGAGATATCCAGTAAATGCCCATACAGTCAATCTCTGGACAAGAAATATTTTGTTCTCACGAATTTTAGATTAGAAGTGGTTGAGTTTTGAGCTGGTGGAATTCGAATTTGTAGCAGTGTTTTCTTGGTGTCAAAGTTGAAATTTCAACGGATTGCGATTGGAGTATGCCCTTGAAGGCAGCTCGAATTATATTGCATGGAAAGATAGGATGGAGGCGGTGTTAGATGACAATCGGTTGAAGGAGTTCATAGATGTTGAAGTCCCAAAGCCTACTGATGCTGCTCAAGTTGAGGCTTGGCAAAAGAAGACAGCAAAGTGTCGAAGAATTCTGTTGGAGGGCATGAAGGATCACATTGTATCCAGCCTGCATGGAAAGGCTTCTCCATACTTGATGTGGAAAGCATTGATAGATTTATTCCAAAGCAAGAGCGACCAGAGGAAGGGCGCTCAAGGATAAAACTTAGAAACATTAAGTGTGAGAATGGAGACAGTATGCCCAAGTATCTCACGAAGTTCACCCAATGCCGGGATGAGCTGGGAAGTGTTGGGGTGACTGTCGATGATGAGGACTTGGTGAGCTTGGCTCTCCTTGGTCTTCCGAAGAGTTGGCATTCCTATCAGGACTCTGTCAATGGTCGGGAGAAATTTCCAGGATGGGAGAGACTTTGGTCGGATCTTGTGCAAGAGGAGATCAGGCGGAATACCAGGGAAGGATCTTCATCAAAGGCATCTGATGAAGAAAATTGCGCTTTGGCTGCCAAAGCAAAGAAGGGGAAGAACAAGAAAGCTTCTCATTCCGGTGCGAAAGGCAAGAAGCAGGACATGTCCAAGGTGAAGTTCTTTCACTATCACCAGCACAGACATTATGCTACAAATTGTCCGCAGAAGAAGAAAAATAAGCAAGCCGTTGGATATGCAACGGGAGAGGCCTTAGTCTCACAATTTGAGCTGGATTTTTCACTGATCGCATGCTTGGTATCAAGTGTGATGGGATCGTTATAGTTCTTGGACAGTGGTGCATCTTTTCACATGACAAGAGATCGAGATTTGTTTTCTGATCTGGATGAGAAAGATCTTGGAGTGCACATCGAGATGGGTGATGATGGTAGATACAGTGCGACCGGTATCAGTACCATTTCCTTTGAGAGGGAGTCTGGTAAACCCTTCATATTGAAGGAAGTGATGCATGTTCTAGGATTGAAGAAGAATCTTATCTCTGTGGCAATGTTAGAAGACAAGCGATATGATGTTATTTTCAGCGAGGGAAAGGCTTTCTTGCGTAGTAAGACAACTGGAGAAACCCGGAAGATAAGGGTTCGAGTCAAGAACCTTTATCAATTGCATGTAGATGGCTGCGCAGCAATGCCATGCAAGGTAGAAGGAGTGGTGAGCTAGGATGATGGTGAGTTGTGGCACCGAAGATTGGGTCACCTTCACCATGGAGCTTTGAAGATACTGCAACAGATTTCCACTGGGCTTCCTAAAGGCACTCTTGTGCAGTCAGATCAGTGTAAGGGGTGTACTTCGGGAAAATTTGTGAAAGCCACCTTTCATGAGAAGGATAGTCACGCCACGATGATCCTTGAGAGAATTCACACAGACGTGTGTGGACCTTTCTCAGTAGCTTCGATAGCAAAGCACAAGTACTATGTGATCTTTGTTGAATGATTTTCTCTCGAAAGTGTTGGATCTTCTTCATGCAGAAGAAGAGCGAGACATACTCAAAGTTCTGTGAGTTCAAAGCACTGGTCAAGAAGGAATCGGGGAAGAAGGTGAAGGCTCTTAGGAGCGAAAATGGTGGTGAATTCATCTCTGGCGAGTTCAAGTAATTCTGCAGTGTAGAAGGGATTCGAAGAGAGCTCATAGCTCCCCATAAGCCACAACAGGACGGGGTTGCTGAGTGGAAGAACATAACGATCATGGGTGTTGCACGAGTGATGTTTCATGATCAAGGCCTACCCCTTCACTTATGGGCGGAGGCATGCAATACTGCAGAACCATTGTCCTCACAAGATACTTGGCATGAGTACACCCGAGGAGGCTTATTCTAGTAAGAGGCTTGATATTTCCCATTTGAGGATTTTTGGTTCTCCTGTTTACATGCATGTGACAAAGGATGCCAAGAAGAAGCTGGAGCTGACTACAGAGGTTGGGATATTTGTGGGGTACACTAATACACCCCAAAACTATCGTGTGTATTTGCCAGACAGTCGCAAGACCATTGTGCGACGGGATATCAAATTTCAAGAGGAGAAAGCCATGAAGTGTTCGCTTGAGAGGGAGCCACACTTGGATGCAGATGAGGAGCTATTAGTTCCTAAAGATGAGCTTCAGGATGTGGATCAGCCACAAGATGAAGTTCATGGAGTGGAAAAGACCACTCATGCAGCGCCAACCATCAGAGGGTGAAAGCACACTACAGAAGTTGAGCGACTGGCTCAAGATACAGAGAAGGTTGTAGGACCACCTACAGCACAGCGCAGATAGAGACAGTCACCTGATCGGTACACTGGATACATGGCTCTTGTGAGCAAATGTGTCATGACTAAGCCATCCTCTTTTGAGGAAGCTGTGGAGGATCCCGCATGGGTAGATGCCATGGTGGAAGAGTATGATTCGATTGTCAGAAACAGTGCGTGGGAGATTGTCCCAAGACTAGAGGGTAAGTTGCTAATCATTGTACTTTATGTAGATGATTTGATTTTGACGGGAGATGAGCTGTTGATACTTTCATGCAAGGAGGATCTTGCTAGAGAGTTTGAGATGAAGGACTTGGGCCTCCTTCATTATTTCCTGGGATTGGAAATTTGGCAGCGTAGTGATGGACTATTTGTTTCTCAGGGTAAGTATGCCCAGGAGATACTGGAGAAGTTCAACATGCATGGACGCAAGCCTGTTGATACTCCTCTTCATGGAGGTTGGAGGAAGGAGGATGCTACTTCAGTGGAGGTAGTGGATGCCACTGTTTATCGACAGTTGGTGGGGTCGCTTATGTATCTAGTCAATACACGACCTGATATATGCTATGCAGTTAACCAGCTTTCACAAGCTATGGTTAAGCCAATCAAGCTCTTCTGGAAGGCATGCAAGCATGTATTGCGTTATCTTAGAGGCACATTGGGATGTGGATTGTGGTACAGACAAGAGAATGAGGTGAAGTTATGTGGCTTCACGGATGCATATTGGGCAGGGAGCCCAACGGACAAAAAGAGCACATCTGGAGGGATATTTAGTATCGGGTCGATAACAGTTTCTTGGTACAGCAGGAAGCAGAGATCCGTGGCACTCAATTCAGCAAAGGCTGAGTATATGGCAGCAAGTTTGGCTGCATGCGAGGCTATATGGATGAGGAAGATCCTGGTCGAGTTGTTTGGGTTACACTTGGAGCCTACTGTGATTTATTGTGATAACAAGAGTTGCATTAAACTCTCAGCTAATCCAGTATTTCATGATAGATCCAAGCACATCAACATCAGGTACCATAATATCATAGATTGTGTGCAACGGAGAATCATGTTACTTTCATATATTCCCACGGAGGATCAGGATGGTGATATCTTGACGAAGGCGCTCACCAGTAGCAAATTCAAATACCACAAAGGCAAGATAGGGGTTGCAGATAATCCATATCTTGTTGAGAGGGAGTGTTGAAAATGCAACAAGATGATGGAGCTTAGTGAAAAGAAGTCGCCTTCACTAAGTGGGCCCGCAGGCTATTTTTGGCGCAAAGTCTATTTTTAGACTATGTATCTTTTTAGACATATGGATCATGGTCTATGAGTTGCAGGATGCTATTTATGGATGCATTAAACTCTCAGCTAATCCAGTATTTCATGATAGATCCAAGCACATCAACATCAGGTACCATAATATCATAGATTGTGTGCAACGGAGAATCATGTTACTTTCATATATTCCCACGGAGGATCAGGATGGTGATATCTTGACGAAGGCGCTCACCAGTAGCAAATTCAAATACCACAAAGGCAAGATAGGGGTTGCAGATAATCCATATCTTGTTGAGAGGGAGTGTTGAAAATGCAACAAGATGATGGAGCTTAGTGAAAAGAAGTCGCCTTCACTAAGTGGGCCCGCAGGCTATTTTTGGCGCAAAGTCTATTTTTAGACTATGTATCTTTTTAGACATATGGATCATGGTCTATGAGTTGCAGGATGCTATTTATGGATGCATTAAACTCTCAGCTAATCCAGTATTTCATGATAGATCCAAGCACATCAACATCAGGTACCATAATATCATAGATTGTGTGCAACGGAGAATCATGTTACTTTCATATATTCCCACGGAGGATCAGGATGGTGATATCTTGACGAAGGCGCTCACCAGTAGCAAATTCAAATACCACAAAGGCAAGATAGGGGTTGCAGATAATCCATATCTTGTTGAGAGGGAGTGTTGAAAATGCAACAAGATGATGGAGCTTAGTGAAAAGAAGTCGCCTTCACTAAGTGGGCCCGCAGGCTATTTTTGGCGCAAAGTCTATTTTTAGACTATGTATCTTTTTAGACATATGGATCATGGTCTATGAGTTGCAGGATGCTATTTATGGATGATTGGTCATGTTGGTAAAAATAGATGGACCTCTATTCTTAGACATATGGGTGGAGTCTATTTTTAGACTGCCAGTCAAAAAATAGAACAATCGAATATTATTAGCTCTTAATAATATTTGGACTATAAACATTACCTTATCCTCTTGCAACACTTCAGTTCGAGCTATGGATGTGGCACATGCAACTGCCAGAAGGAAATACGCTTTTCCTATGGGTTAGTTGAGCTATTTCATGATGGACTTCAGTTAGAACTCAAGTGATTGAGTTTGGTGGAGTTGATTGAGGAGTTGATGGAGTTTGGTTTAGTTTGACTTAGTTGAACTAGTTGTATTTAGTCTAACTGACAAATACACTAGTGATGAGTGGTGTGAATTAATTATTAATTAATTCACTAATTATTAACTCATAAATCAACTAAAGAATACATCAATTAACTCAGTGCATGGACAGTTCAGTGGAGACAAGTATTAGAGGCGGGTGAAAGGGTGAGACTACTATCAGTTGTGACTATAGCTGTGCATGAGATTTTCACAATCATTGATTGAGATTGCCAATGAGGATTGTGCAGTACAATCGAAGAGAATTCAAACTTGGATCTGATCTATTCTCAACTTGGATTGCGCAGTAGAGGCAGGCAAATAGTGGAGGAGATTTGAACCCATGACTTGTTCAGATCTGAGCTAGTTTGTGTGTAGCATGTGGAGATAGTATTGAGTACTTGTGAGGAGTATTGTACTATGTATTGTTACATTTTCTCTATCATTATAATATACAGATAGTTGGGGGTTTCCAGCTGTATGCTTTCCCCATTACATACTGTGTTGATATGTGTGATTGATTTTTCAATGTGCGCATGCGATTGTTTTTTTAATTCCGCAAATTGATGATCAGTGGTAGAGGAGGTTATGTATTATGCATGCATTCCGCAAATAGTGTATAATCAGGATAATCTCTGTGAATAAGTGTTATATTATTCAAAACTTCTACATAGGAGAGAGAGAGAACTCAACGGCATAGGGTGCAGGTCTGAAGCACGAAGGAGAATCATTCATTGGTCCAGGGTGCCCTTGTGCACTAAAGGGACAAAGGAAGGCATAGAGGCACACATTGAAGGAACAAGGGATTAGGCTTTGAGCCTTCCTAGTGCACTTGTGCACTCAAGAGGCACTAGGAGGGCTTAGTTCTTCGAGTTGGAGTGTGCTCAAATGAAGGCTTCAGGCTTCGTGACTACACCATGCACCCTAAGGGAAGAGGGAATGGTGAAGGCTTCATGCTTCAAGAGTGTTCCATGTTCCCTAAGGTAATGATGAAGGATTTGTGCTTCATGACTACACCATGTTCCCTAAGTCTTCATGCTTCATGAGTGCACCATGTGCCCTAAGAGAAGGATGAAGGCTTTGTGCTTCAAGAGTGTGCCATGTTCCCTAAGGCTTCCTGCTTCATGAGTGCGCCATGCACCTTAAGGCTTCATGCTTCGTGAGTGCACCATGAACTTTTTAAAAGACAAAGGATCCTTACTTCTTCAAAGTGCACTTTGTTGTTCCATAGTGTGCTCCATTGTTTTGAAGTGTGCTTCGTTGTTTTGAAGTGTGATTTGTTGTTCATAAGTGCGCTTAGGCTTGGGAGGGTGCAATTCTTGCCAACATTGGTTGCTTGTTCATCCAATTCTTATTTTCACTTAGGGTGATAGCAAAAGTTTAGGTCACTTATCCTAGGAAGTACTAATGCACTGTGAGAGGGAGGAGACCTTGGAAAATAATTAGTGCACATTTATGGGAGGAAAATATATGTCAATGAGGCTCATGAATAAGTTGCGCTCATCACCTAATTAGAGAGCTAATGCCTTTACAACTTGCACTGAGAAAGAGGAAAACATGAAGACAACACTTGCAAAATGTGAACGGACTTGAAAATGACACATGCCAGAGCGAAGATAACATAAAAATGAAACTTATTAAAGTGAAAGCGAGTAAAAGTGATAGTCGTGAACATAAAAGAAACACTTGTGAAAGAAACAGTGTGCAAAAGCGATAGTTAAGAAAACTCATCGAAATAGAACTACAATCACAACCAAAGTGAGGGGGACTATCAACGAAAGGTGCGCAATGACTGTCAACATGAGTTGAACATTGCATAAGCACTTTCTTGATGGGCGGTGCTTTGCTTGTTCGAGCTTGCATACGAGAAGTGTTCTTATGAATTCATCAAGGTTGTGCATGTGTAAACAAGTGACTTTGACAAGTAGAACATTATACGAAGAAGACTCGAACACAAAACATCAACCAACCATGAAGTGACAATGGGACGATAGTTCATAGAATCCTCAGTAGGCCAAAAAATTCATGTGTAGGCAAAATTGTGGAGGTTTTTTATCATGGCATCAACAAATCCTTTCTTCTCATTCAAGTTTTAGCCTTGATAATAAAAATCAAATTAGCCATAGAGGAATTGTTCCCCATACTTGAATGGGAAGTGATCTACATGTTAAGTAAGTTCTAAGGGAATTTGATTGTAGTTTTAAAAACTGCAAGCCTCTGCATTCCACTTCAATTAACATTCATTCAATGACTCACTACATGGGAGTATTTTCATTGTTAACTAACTGATTTATCCCATATAACAAGTGCAATGTCAAACGATTGATTAACACGTAGAAACAATGTTTCACTACAGTCTTGAACTCATTTCAAGGATCTATGATGATGTCATCCTAGCAAGCTAATCTAACACCAATTCATGATACACATTCCTTGTATGGTGTTGTGTGGTGGATTTTCTATGATATTGCACCAAATATTGGTGTCATTGTTTAAGGACTATCAAGGTTTTCCATTCTCATCGTAAAAATGAATACGATGTTTTTACACTATATTTTATAGTCCAAATGGTAATGAAATGATAGAAATGTAATAATTACTTTACTTTACCACAGATATAAATGTGCAATGAAATTCTCCCTTTATGAGGAGGAAGTGAGGAAAGTGTCAAAATTTTACACCTCATACCATCATATATCAAAAGGGAAGGGTACATTAAATATTGGGTCCCACCTTAGAGTAGGGTTCTTAAGAAGGAGTTATTTCCTTTATAAAAACAAAATTAAGCACGGGGAGCTTCCACGGGGATGGATAGAGACTTCCTAATGGTGATAATGTTGTTTATAATCCAAATTATTTTTTAATAACTTTATTTTTAAGGAATTTAGACTTCTGTGATCCATAACATTGTTTAGAGAATTTTCGGCGAAATCACATAAATGATCTTTTGTGAATTCAAATCTACATTTTTTTAGTTAAAATTGTGTTTCATCAAAAGTATGGAAATCAAATACATCGATCCATTAATCAACATAAATATGTCACTTAGTAGGTGATCTCATTATCCCCAATGGGACAGAATATATTTTTTACCACCTACCAATTGAGTTTTTCCAAAATTATAACAATTTTAACAATTCTAACATGATTAAAGTATCCACTACAATATTGTAAAACACAAAACTGAAAGCTAACATGCTAAAAATCAAGACTGAAGGAGGTAATTGGTGCTGGGTCTTTAGCACTGGACCCCAAAGGAGTTGGAAGAGCGAGATCACAATGAAGGTGTCACTCAATATGGACTAGTGTTATAGACATATTTGGGCACTGCAACCCCAATCATATATGTTCATAAACAAAGGGCTTCTAAGTCCCTAAAAGTGTTGTTTCATACCCTAAAGGAACAAGGTCAGCTAATTACATCATCTCCCAGAAAGTTCTCCATGGAAAACTGCTCAGAACTGGTCAAAACTGGACCATACAAATTGCTCGGTGCTAAGGGTGTGATGCATCTCACCTGCCACATGCAAAAAGTGTGATGCATACTGAAAATCCCTTCTGTAGGGTGCGATGGGCAAGAATAGACAAATGGCAGAGACAATTTGCAAGGTGGATGATCATGGAATCTTCCAGAAACTTCTCCTATGACACTTGCCTCTCTGAATTCGCCCAGGGATAAGTAAGAGATCATGAATCTCCAAGTGGAACCAAGAACTATCAGAGATAGGACACTAATCAAAATCCTAGAAGCTGACTCACCCCCCTGCAAACATCTATATATGGATCCCTCATCCTAGAGATCTAGAGGCCGGAATCTTGTATTTTGTAAGGAAGTGTTGTTAGTTTCTTGGTGGAACATCATAGTGTTGGGTGATCTAAGCTTTTCATGAGGTGAAGAAGGGCTTTCATGCTAGGAGGATGATGTTGGGTTAGATCAATGGGTTGTAATTCTCTCTTCTACTCTTTCTATCAATAAAGCTATTTAAGTTTTCCTCCACATTTTTGTATGTTTCATGATATATGCATTTGTGTGGTCAATATATATCTAGTACTATATTGTTTATGATTGTAGATCTCTTTTCTTTGAAGGTATTATGCTACTTTGACTTTATAAGTGCTCTTTGAAGCAGGGTAAGCAAGGAAGGAGCGGCAAAGATCTGTCAGAGGGGAGAGGAAACAAGCAAGGAACCAAGCGAAAGATTGAGGTTGGTATTCTCTGCTTCTCTCCTATCTACTTCTCTTAAAAGAAAACGAAAGTAACTTTAGTTTGTTTGTTTATAATATAGCTACCCGTCTTAGTGGGAATAGCAGCTCTGAATGGACACTAGATTTCCCGATAACAAAATGGTGACTCCGCTGGGGAGTGAATAGCTTGCTTGCTTGTCTATATTTGTTTGCTTTATAAACTACAGATGGAGCCTGAAGTTAAGCTAGCTAGCCTTCGAACTGCATTTGCTATGCAAGTGCAAAGTAGATCAATGCTGCTTCAGTCCATCTCCGGGTTTTGTTTATAAATTGAACAATTGATTTGCAAACATCCTAATTGCCCTGGTGGTGGCTCAAGTAACCTCATTAGATCAGCCCCTATGATTTTCATTTACTGACTATCATTAGCTCGGCCTAAATCCCTAAACTAAGCTGCAAACTGTGACCAAAAACCAAGTTGAAGTCTCGTCCCTAGACCATCGCACCTTCTCCTCTTGGCAATCTGGATGCATCGCACCTCCCATGTGCAGTAGGTGAGATGCATCCTTGTTTCCCTGTTTTACAGGTGCGATGATCAGATAAGACTATTTCTGCCTCCAGATTTTGGTTTTTTCTTCACCCTCTTCAGCTTTATTTAGGAGTTTTGTTGTCTATGATCAGTATACCACTATAGAAACTCCCTTCCTTTGCATCATTCAGCCTCCATTGTACAAAGAATTGTGAATGTTTTTATGTATTTTTCACCATTTACAGTTCTCATTTACAAAAAAGTAGCTTAATCGAACTGTCGTCTTTTGATTTGGAAGTGTCGCAAGTGTCATTTTCAGTCAAAGAAAAAAATCCTACTCTTTTTTATGGTCGATTACACTGTTACTCTTGTATTTGATTTGAATTAATACTATTTGAAGTGTCAAAAGCAGTTTTCAATTCAAAATCACAAAGTTTCGTCATAGTCTTCCTTTCATTTTTTGAAGAGAAAATTGTTAGTACTGTCGCTTTGAAAAGATAATTCAGATTTGTACTTAGCATTCTTTTTTTCATTCACACATTAAGAAGGCGAAAAACAAATACATGCATGTGCAATTGCATTTAGACTTCTTGTTGATTTTGATTTAGGACAATGCATCTAGTGTGTGCTCTCTGCTCTATGTTGAAAGAATCTCTCTTCTCTTTCCTTAGTAGCTAGGATTTTCATTGCAAAAAGAAGAATAAACAATTGTTTATCATCTTAGATTGCATTTTAGGAATTGTATATTTACATCACGTGGTGAACCTTAAAGGCAAACTTCTTAAGAAAGATCAACTGTAAAATAAATTCAATTAACATAAAAACGATTTGGAACCTAACGCACAACATTTAGAAGTCTAGGGTAGAGACGTATTTCGGCGTCGTAAAGCCTGGTAACTATCGCTTTCATCATAGGTTGGGTGATTCCTCCTCTTTGAGACGACAAGTGCCAGTATGGACTTGTGCTCCCATGTACCGTCAAGTATATATTGGGAGACCACAATAGGCTATATCCTTTATCCTTAGGAAGTTGTGTCTGCCGCCATATCGATCGCAATGCACTGAACACAGCATTCGGAAAGATTGACTACCGTACCGTAAAAAGTATTATTCAGTTTTTTGATTGGTTTGGTAATCCCTTTGTCTAGATTTCCATAGTAGTCTCTTTCATTCCTTTTCAAACTCCTTAAAGTAAAAGGTCCATCTAAGCACTTGTCACTTCAGGCTCATTAAAAATCGAAGGCGACTAGAGTCATCTTTAGCTTTTTCTCGACTCTTTAAAATTGAAAAAGCAAGTTGTGTCAAAGCGTCATAAAATTTATTTTAATCAGAATAACGTCACTATTCCCTCGTTGGTCTTAGGTTGAGAAAATGGAGTCCACCAACCAAGGATTTCCCCTTGGGGGAAATCCTAGTCCTTTCTCCTCTTGGGGAGATGTTGGTGCACCTCATATGGCCACATTGTCCCTTCCAGGACTGACAATCGGCTTGCCAATATGGCTCTTCTTGACCCCTGTCGTTCAAAGCACCGTGATTCCTGAACAATCAAGTCAGCAACTAGATGATGTTAGAGTTACCCCCAACCTTCTACTTCGTTTGTTTATCCCTCTCCTTCTTCCTCTTCACTTGGTGAAACTAAAAACCAAGTAACTGAGAAGAAGAAGAAAGGGAAGGAGAAGAAGAAGAAGGAGCCAAAGGCAAAAAGGGGCAACCATACATCATCTAGCAAAAATCCACACACTGCACCCTCCAAACCTAAATCTCCATGTGTCATTTGCAAAGGGGACCACTATCATCGAGATTGTCCTTTCATCCCACGGATCTTAAGGGATTGGTCTCCCCGCTTGCACAATCCGGTGTCCTCAACCTATAACGATCATGTTGAAAGTACATCGTCAACTAGTGAAAACGAAGTCTCTGGACAGAAAGGAAAATATAAATTTCCTTGTAGACTGTGTGAAGGCAATCATGCCATCCACCATTGTCCCTTCCTAAATGAAGCTAAAAGAGTCTTGGATCATTGTCCTGCATCACCGCTACGGCTTCCTCCTGGATATAAGAAACTCTTGCCGAGTCCATCGCTAGTTGAAAATCCAACTGACACGCCTTTGTGGTCGGTCAAAGCATCTATCATTGAAGATAAACCCTCTGAGTCCACACCGAACCAAATTCAATAGGTCAAGACGATAGTCGACCCAGTATTGTCTTCAGAAGGTCCATCTTCAGATGATACAGTCAACAAAGAGAATGAGAACGACACCGTTCAAATCCTATTTGTAAGCACAGAATCCGATGAACATGGGGGAAATCTACCCATTCATTTACCGCAGGAAGGAAGTTCGTCAGAGTCATATCCGGTCGTTTATTCGATCCCACCTCCAAGCAACCTAGTCATTTCCTTCGACTGGAATCTACTAGGAAGACCCCGTCTACTGTCTAATATACCATTCCAAATCATTGTACAAGCTTAAAGAATGGTCATGGTTGGTACTATCATAGATGAAGGGGATTCTGTGAGTATCCTTTCCTCAACTGCTTGGAAAGCGCTTGGTTCGCCATCGCTTCTGCCTGAGATGCGAAATCTAACAGGCTTCGACAAAGGAACCAGTTGACCGTTAGGGATCCTTCCAAATTTGCCTATAACTTTGAGAGGGAAAACTATTTATCTGAACGTAATGGTAGTCCAAGGACCTTTAGATTACAATCTACTCCTTGGACGTGATGACATTTATAGCATGGGAGCCATTGTCTCCTCACTCTTTAGAGTAATGTGTTTTCCGCATGAAGGTAGAATGGTCCAGCTTGTAGACTGGCTTTCATTCCCCAGCTCACACATAGCTAATAGTCAAATACCACCCCTAACTGGTCTTTTCACACAAGGAATGTCTCATCAATCTCCAGTCCGTCCACCTGATGAGTGCGAGTGATTCGGTGATTGTGACTGAAACCCAGGGGGCATGCACCCTGGTCTGCTTCGGCAAGAAAACCCCAGTTATAAGGTAGGTTTCCGCGTAGGAATATGACTAGTCTGACACACCCGTCCATTTAAGAAAATGGGATTAGACTGGAATAAGATACCTCTGTCAAAAGGTAGGCCTTTCCCGACAGAACAAATGTTTTATCTGCAAATTGAAGTGTAACCTGGAAACTCTACTTCATTATACCTGGGGGAATGCAAACCTTTTCGCATGAAAGTGAAAAGCGACCATTTATTTTCTTAGTTTGTAGATTATTAACCCTTTAAACTCATAGGATTAGTCATTCCTAGCTTACATAAAGAAAGGATTCGGAACAAAGTTTTGAATGGTGCAAGCTCCCTAAAAATTGAACCTATCGATCAGACATCCTTATTATACGACTGGCATGAGAAGTTTTACGCTAAGTTTAAGCTCATTAAAAATTAAACCTAAGCAACGAGCATATGTTCCACCAGAGTTTAAGCTCATTAAAAAATGAACCAACCTCCGGTAAATAACCATTGCGAACGCATTATCATCAGCTTTTGAGCCTTGGTCGTGTTCTTACCATCACCTCCACTCTGTTTTAGCCAATCATACACCTCCATTTGATTTTTTACCTGCGACGAGTGATTCTATTAGCCATCCTCTTGACATTGCCGTGATTGGAAAGTTCCAAACCTTACCTGGAACCAGCTACTACCCGAGAATATCACTCGTTCCTCGAAAAACGAGTCTTCTTTAAGCTCTTGTCATCTGACTCGTAAAATATGAAAAGATTGCCGAGCAATTGGCCTCTCTAGCTCATTAAAATGATCGAAAGTGCTATCCCTCCTCTAGATTTTAATCTTTTTGGACCTGAGGGATCATTACACAAAAAGATCAAGCGCTTGTCTTGTTCAGCTCGTTAAAACTATCGAAAATTCATCCCTTTCGTATTATTTATACTTTTTTCAGACTTAAGGGATTATATGACGAAAAAGGATTACTGGAGTTTCCTTTCCATCCCTTTTCAGACTCTCTAAAATTGAAAAAGGACTGAGTTATCTTTTTTGTTAAAGTCATTAAAACCAATGGCGACAAACTTGTCCATGCAGATAAGAACGAGTTTCACTGTCGCTAGGCTCGTTAAAACATAGTGACGGGTTTGCCCGAAGGGAAAATTATAGAACAAGCATATGTTATCCTCCTCAAGCTTGACAAAAATAAAGAGGTACTGGTCAGCAATGACTGGGGAAAAATTGGGAAGAAAACTTGAAGAAACTTTATTAGTAGCAAGTTGCTCTTGAACATGACACTTTCACTCCATCACCATGATCGAGTCGGGTTGGGTTATTCCATTCACCAGTCATATTACCATTGGTCCACCGTACCATCCATTTTTGGGGTTAACGCTACCAATCCATTTTAGTGTCGCCGATATGTTCAAGAGAAGTCGCTCAGAGTATTCACCAACCTATCTTATGTCTCATCTGGTGCAATACCTTCACGCTTCATTCTTTCATGACCGCCACCCTAAACTCTGTGTCATCAAATCATTTTCACCTCCATAAAATCATTTGCTCCATTCCGTGTCATAGATGTGGGATTCAGTAAGGCCCTCCTACGACAGGTCACTTCTTATCGACTTCAGCTCATTATCCAAGAAGTCGACCTAGGAACAACCCTTTCAGTACTTTGAAGCTTGCATGCCTCAATGGTAAGTTTCTCACTTCCGACGACAGGTTTACATCAATGGCCTTTGACCGAAAGATTTTGCGTGGTGTTCGATGCCAAGTCCCATTTTCACACCACGTGAATTGTATTGTCGTACCTTGAGGGTCATCATCATTATCAGTGATTCCTCTCGTGCCTATTGACAACTTACATCATTGTCTGGTAATCAGGCGATGTCTTTCCATGTTCGACTCTAGAACAACTTTTCACATGGGTCGACTTGTACTTCGGGCGAAGATTGAACGAGTTTGAAGACCCCAGATCTAGTTTCATCCATCTGGGCTACGATATATTCAGGAAAATAAAGGCATCAAATGTACATCATTGCTGCACAGATGATCATCTAAATCAAAGGATGATGGCTCTATCAAAATCATCAGTCTACCACATAGACGGTTGTCTGTTCTTTGTACATGAAAATGAATTTATAAAGTTGAGCATGGGAATGCCTGCCTCAACTAGATCATGAAAATATTATGAAGATAATGTATTGTATTGTATCTTATTACAAGTCGCCTTCCAATTCGAAAAACCTCGGATCCTCATGATAAAGCATTTCACCCAAAATCAAAAGATTTACGACCTCATGCTTTAGGGGGAAACTGTTATAGACATATTTGGGCACTAGAACCCCAATCATATATGTCCATAAACCAAGGGCTTTTGAGTCCCTAAAAGTGTTGTTTCACACCCTAAAGGAACAAGGTCAGTTGGTTACATCATCTCCCAGAAAGTTCTCCATGGAAAACTGCTCAGAACTGGTCAAAACTAGACCATACAGTCTGCTCAGTGCTAAGGGTGCGATGCATCTCACCTGCCACATGCAAAAAGTTCAATGCACACTGAAAATCCCTTCTGTAGGGTGCGATGGGCGAGAGTAGACAAATGGCAGAGACAGTTTGCATGGTGGATGATCATGGAATATTCCAGAAACTTCTCCTGTGACACTTGCCTGTTTGAATTCACCCAGGGATGAGTAAGAGATCATGAATCTCCAAGTGGAACCAAGAACTATTAGAGAGAGGACATTAATCAAAATCACATATGCTAACTCACCCCCCTGCAAACATCTTTATATGGATCCCTCATCCTAGAGATCCAGAGGCTGGAATCTTGTATTTTGTAAGGAAGTGTTGTTAGTTTCTTGGTGGAACATCATAGTGTTGGGTGATCTAAGCTTTTCATGAGGTGTAGAAGGGTTTTCATGCTGGGAGGATGGTGCTGGGTCAGATCAATGGGTTGTAATCCTCTCTTCTACTCTTTCTATCAATAAAGCTATTTAAGTTTTCCTCCACATTTTTGTATGTTTCATGATATATGCATTTGTGTGGTTAAAATATATCTGGTCCTATATTGCTTATGATTGTAGATCTCTTTGCTTTGAAGGTATTATGCTGCTTTGACTTTACAGGTGCTCTTTGAAGCGAGGTAAGCAAGGAAGGAGAGGCAAAGATCTGTCAGAGGGGAGAGGAAACAAGCAAGGAACCAAGTGAAAGATTGAGGTTGGTATTCTCTGCTTCTCTCCTATCTACTTCTCATAAAGGAAAACGAAAGTAAATTTAGTTTGTTTGTTTATAAGATAGCTACCCGTCTTAGTGGGACTAGTAGCTCTAAATGGACACTAGATTTCCCGATAACAGCTAGCCTAATCTGAAATCACCCCTAGGTGACCTCAGGAAATTAATGAAGGTATTACAGACTCATGTGCTAGTGTGTGTGTCTATGTTATCTTATGCAACGGATCGATAAGATTGAGAAATACATAGAAACTTGAAACAGTAAGAGATCACAGTAAGCAAACATAAACACAACAAAATTTAATAAGGAGTTCACCCAATCCTCCTGGGCTATGTCTGCTGGTCCAGCCTTCAGTGGTGACCTTTTTATTATGTTTTTAAAGCAGAGTCTTACAATAAGGAGCTCACTCTGAGTCTCACTTGACAGAGGTTGATTAGTAGGATGGCACTTGGAATTCCCAAGTCCTTAGAGTTCACAGACTCCCCTTACCGAATTTCAACCTCAATTGGTCTTTGTTTGCTCGATGCTGCCCTTACCCTGATGGTCAGCTCAGCTTCTCTGCCCTCTGCAACTTTGCCTCTCTTTCTGTGTCTCTCGGCCTTCGGCTTCTTCACTGCTTCTCTGCCTCAATGTCTCTCTGCTTCCTGTCAACTCGTGGCTTTAAAGCCAGTTTTTTCCTTTGAATATTCATTTCGGCTTCTCGGCTCTCTTGATCGCCTGCCTCTGTCCACTGGGACTCCCTGCCCTGCATCATCATCACTATGTAACGCTTCGCAAAGAGGTGGCCACCTGTCTCCTTGTGAACTGAGTGTCAGTTCTTCCTGGACAGTCATTTTTTCCATTATTTCCCAGATGCCTGTGAAACAGATCCTTCTGTCGATTCATGGGTCAAATCGGACTTCAAATCTTATGCGTCGTAGTTTATTTCTCCCCCAGGTCTAGTCATCCATCAGGTTGAACCCCCACTGTTGATTTGGAGCCCCCAGATCCTACGGTCTTTGCTTATATCGTGCAGTTGAGTTGCTAGACCGTTAGTCCACGATGTAAGCGGTTTCTCTCTCTCTCCACCGGACACACATCACTCAATGTATGAAATTGTTGGGTCCTTGGCCAAATCCACTTACCACCCGAAATGCCTCTGATATTCTGCCGGTGTTGAGTGCAAGCCCCGCCTTCTCGGTTTTATTGCTTTCTCGCGGTTTTCTGGTTTTCCCTTGTGACCAAGCGCTCGGGGCCTTTCCTTCTCCAAGGTTTTTTCCCAGCAATACGCGATTAATGTTAATCGCGTATCAGAAACAACCTCCATTTCCGAATCTGAGCTTCCGAATTGCCATTTTTGCACCATGCGCAGTCTCCATGGGCCAACAGTCAGCGTGCTTTGACCGAAGGTCCTTGTTGCTCCATGTTGGCTGCAAGTTGCCATTATTCAGAGGTTATTTCTGATAGCTATAAGATTTCTTGAAGTTTATCATTCATTCTTAACAATCATGGAATTGTTTGAGGATCCAATTCAGATCATAGCCACACATCCATTCTTTCTAAACATACCCTCTGGTTCCTTTGAAATCGTTTGACATCTTCCAAACTGGAAAAGGTATTGTATCTTTCTTATTATTTATCCTTAAGAACCCTACCCAATAGGGTCTTCATTTGCCAATACAGAGATAAGGCATGAAATTACTGCTTCCTTCTTCCCTTAGTGTGGTCAGGATCAGGAATCTAAGTGGAAATATCCTCTAGGGTTTCAGAGTGCGAAAAAACTTGTCTCTCTCTAGCTGCAATGGATTCCAATTGGCTAATTTCATTCCTTGTTTCTAGCGAGACGATTGAGTGATATTTTGTAGCAACTTATTGAGCCTATTGTTGGGATTGGTTGCAACCCTAAGGGTCACAGTCACCCTTTCCCCATCTATTATGCATTCTTTGTCGATGCATATCCAATGAGAGTAGGCAATAACAACGAGCTACACGGGGATAAAACTTGACAGAGACCTGAGAGTGACTGGGTTTCCTAATCCTAACCAGATGCAAGGTAAGGAGCCAAACATACAGGCAAGTCATAGCAAGTCACAAGGTCACGAGACCAAGAGGGATAAACCACAATAAAAAAGACAACTATTCAAATCTACATATTTTAAAATCTCTAATACATATTCAATTTAAGTAAAATATTGAAAACTTCTTCGTAATGATAATGTTTCTCAATCTAAATTATTAATGTTTATACACATCCAATCATCATAGTTTAAAACCTTTGATACACATCCAATTTAAGTAACATGATTAGACATCTTTCTTAAATATAAATAATAAAATCTACAATTATTTATAATAAAATTAATTATAATTAAAAACCTAATTACAATAGTAGATATACTTATTTTCTTCTATCGATGTTTTAATGTTTCCATAATATTTACGCTATCATCTTTGACACTCTTTCGTACCTTGCTAAGCCATGATCACTTTTGAATGCACCATCAAAATTAAACTTCATCATCCCTTTCCAAATAAGACGAGTGAGAACAAATACTTTTGTTTTCTAAATGGAAAAGCAAATGGTATAAACACAATATTCAATAAGCAGGGGGAAGACACCCCTTTCTCAACAAGCCCTCTTAGAATTTGATATAATTGATTTTGATAATTTTTATCATTCTAATATGTTTGAAGTTTTTCTAAGGTCATGAATAGAGTTCATGACCCAAAAAATAAAAAAATTGGACATAGTAAGGCCATACAAAGTAAAAAAGTTGTGAACAAAATTTAATATAAAGATAAAACAATTTATTTTGTATTATATACATTAAAAAAAATTAAGACAAATATATGGTAAAATTAAAGTTAAATTTAAAAAATAAAAATATTTTTTTTCACAAAAGAATAATTTAGAGAAGTTATAATTACTTAAAAGGGAAAAAAAATTAAGATGACCAGTGTAGGATTAGGATTTTTATTGCTTTTGGAAATATTTCGATGGAGTGTGGTTTAACAATTGATCATAAAAGTGACTAGTAACCTCAAGGGACTTAATCAAATTTGAATATGTGAAGGGAGCGTTCGGGATTAAATATTTGACAATGATTGGCATTTTTCTAAGAACTAAACTTTTATGAAATTAATTATAGGTAAATATGCCTAGTGGAAATAGATGCTCTAGAAGAAATATTTCAGAGGCTCTAGAATTAGAAGTTGAGATCTTACTTTGTGAGCTAATAAGGGTTCTCCAATTTTGAAATTACTAAAATTTGTTATTCCTATAATAAGGTACAAGTTCTTATGGATTTTTGGAAAGGAAAAGCTAATAAATATTTGGGAAGAAAATATAATGGGGAGAGGAAAATTAGTGAAAAGGATTGAATTAGCTCTTCTTATGGGTTGGTTGGAGGGAAAACAATTAAATTCTTTATTTGACATATCTAAATGGGATGAAAACTCTAGAATGTGGTTGAAGTGGAAGTTCAATGACCTGCTAGTCCTACTACATCAAATGGTATCTACCTTAAATAGCCAATAATGGCTACGTGATGCAATTGGAAACAACTAAACTCCCACCAAAATATACTCTCTAGAAATTAATCTAGAGTCCTAATACATTGCCTAAGATCAACATGTTATGTTGGATCTTAGCCCATAAGAAAATCCTGGCATTTAATAATTTAAGGACGGCAGGAGTGATTGGCCCACCTTAATGCCTTTTATGTAAAAGTCATGAAGCGTCCATCCAAAATTTATTTCTCGACCACAACTATAGTGAGGAAGTTTGGCCCTAGGTGATAAGAGGTTTATATTGTATAATTTCATGGCCTTTGATTTCGGAAAACTCCTTCTATTGGTGGGGAAACTACAACTCAAGAACATTAAAAAACAAGCCCACCTTCAAAAGAATTTTGGAGGCTCTCCCTAAATATATATGTGAGAGGATCAGGATTGTCAAAAATAAGTAAATATTTAATAATGAGCTTAGTTCACTGAATAAAACAACTATCAAGGCCACTTCACTTCTAGTGGAGAATTTTCAACTTTGATTTTACTCTATAGATATTGCTTTAGATAGATTGGAGGAGAAATGGATGACTCAATTTCGGTTAAATCATCAGAGCATTTCCAAGACCAAAAGTGGAAACTCTTTCTCTCTACCTTGGCTAATAAGATGGATCCACTCTAATTTTTGTTTTTTGGAAGGCCCAGCAAGCCTCTCAAATCCTCTTTTTTGATGGGTCTTCCAAAAATAACCTTGGGGTGGTAGGTGTGTGTAGGATCATTCATGATCCTAGAGGAAACAACACAGTTCAATTTTCTTGGGGTCTGGGTGATGGGCCTCCAAATTAGACAGAAATTAAGGCCCATATAACCTTTCATAGGCACATAAAGGCTATATAAATCTCTCCTTCTACAATTAATAGTGTTTTTTTAGCTTTATTATGTTCTTAGGAAGGTTTAGAGATAATTTCATATTATGTGCCTAATATTATTTATTTTTGCATAATATTTGAGAGAATATTGAGTAAATTCTAAATGAGATAATATAGGGACTTTCTCCATACTACAGGATGGACCAAAATCGAATAAAAATGAACGGGATATTATGAAATTATTGAACAGATTTTGGAGCTCCAGTGATTGAGAAAATCTAGGAATGTGCTCCCTGTCATTTAATGAAGATTCCTACTGTTGGGAACCAGATCCACTTTTTGAGGGATTTTGGAGGGGAAATAAATCTCCTTTCAAAGAGGATTCTTCCCCATCAATTTGTATAAGTACCAATTCGAATTTGCCTCTAGGGGCATGTATTTCTTAGTCTTCTTGTGAAGGAAACTTGCTATTAATCAGTGCTACTTTCATTTCCAACAAGATGTACTTGGATTGATTCAAATAATGAAGTTTGGTGTCATTTTTAGCTTCTAAAGCTTGCTTTCCTTCATAGGACTTTGAGTATCCTTGGGATTGGCCATCCCAGGAGCCTCAGAGCCTTGTTGTATAATTTGTTTATTTTCATTGAATGTGTTTTTCACTTGCATCTCTTATTTCCACATTTAGTATTCATTTTTCCTTTGTTGTAGGTTATATTGGATAAATGATTGAAGTGAGTTGTTTTTAAGGTTATTTATAGAGTCACAAGCATGATGCACCCTTAGAATAGATTTGAAAATTCATATTCATAATTGAGCTACTTGGATTGGTTTACTAGTTCACAATTTTGGAATTTTAAAAGTCTCTTAAAGCAAAATATTACTAATTTTGTACTAAATTTTAGCACATGTTAACTCATCTTTTTTTAGTTTTTTCCACTTGTATAAAATCCTAAAAACATCCAAGTTAATAACAAAATTTACCCCATAGAATTTTCACTTGATCAGGTTGGGCATTTGGTAGGTTAACGAGCTCACTGATTCTTGAATTTCTAGTTTTTGGAGTAGTAATTTTCTGTTATTTTTTAATAACAAGTTAAAAAAGGTATTTTTGAGTGATTCCACTTGGATTGGAGTCTTAGGAAATCCTAATTAATAAAAAAAAACTCACCCATATAAATTTCATTCGATTTTCTTGGTCATTTAGTGAGATATATCGAAGAACATACTAGTTGGAAGACTAGGTATTTTAGTCCTTGCAAGTATAAAAATTATATATATATTTTTTTGTGGTGTGCAGGTACTACTGTTGACTTGAAGGGTTAGAATTTTCATCCTAAATTCCTCCTACCATCATCGACATCTTTCTCCTCGCTACACAACAACCTCAAGACTCTGTCACTGAAAGTACATTTTTGGGTCATTGAAGGACACTGCGTGCATTTGTTTTTGTGCAAGATAGGCCTCTAAGAGTTGTTAAGCTTGGAAAAAGAATCATCCAGACTTCATATGCATTCATCTACCCTTTCCCACCTTTATATCACCGTTTCCACCCTCAGAATGCTCATAAATCCAATCCTATAAAAAAACAGGGTAATCATGTAGCATCGTGTAAACTTCTCCAGATTTGCTCCAAAAACTTGATTTTTTCCATTTAGCCTTGAATAATGTCCCCTAGGCTATGAAACCATGATTAAGGGAGATCAAGGACAAATTAGGACTTTCATTTTCTTCACTACAACATGTTTCTGCAATTACTATTAGTGGACAGATTTATGAATGTAAAGATACAGTGATGATCTGTAAACTGCCATGGATATTCCAGTGGACAGTTCGTCACAACATATCTCATAATAATATATTAAAATTATGAAATTTTACACTATTACAGTTCTATTAAAATTTTAGATTTGTATATTTAACTGTAATTAATGCATGCATGCGAATGGAAATTATGCAGAAAAGTAGAGAATGACAAAATAAGCTCACAGGCATACACATAAGACACAAGATATTCTCTCTAGGAAACCCTTTAGGGAGAAAACCTAGTTAGAAGGTGAGGTTGCTTCACTCTCTCCCTTTGTCTAGAAATATGGCTGCAGGTACAAAGAAGTAATGTCTATGGCCCGTGGGATGCTATAGTGCACAAATCCTCTTTGTGTGCTCTACCTTCTATCTCTCATGGCTATCTGTGCTTAGCTATGGAACAAAATGATCTCGAAAGAATTGAATGCCTCTTCCTCCTAGTGACCCGGTTATAACAAAACCCGATAGCCTTCTAGCGGTTAATTTTAACTACATCAACTCTTAAATAGCGTTACAATATAGATTATTCTATAGTCTTTCACATCATAATCACGTGGCTAGCCCCTTTTCCATGAATAATGGGGGCTAACGCGACATCCTCCCGAACTATAGGTGTGAAAACAGGAAGGTCAACTTCTGAGTGGCATAAATTTTGCGTACGGACTCTAATTGATGCGCTTATTATACCATTGGAAATATATTTGTGTTTAAAATAGCATGAAATGTTGCAGCATTAAAGCGATGAGATTTTACCCCCAAAAAACGTCATTTGATACCACAAAACGCTCCCAAAAAGTTTCAGACCCCATTTTTCCAAACTGGGTCTCGCCAGTAAAAATGGTCCCGTGAGTTGATTCCTCCATTTTTTCCACTCTAAATTCATCGAGATGGATGTCAAACAATATAATGATCCAATTCGGATCACACATCCCCATTTTGGGAGGCTTTTAGTCCCCAAAAGCTTCTACTAAATGGGGTCAGGAAATTTTTCCTCCACCTTATCTCTAGTGTACCATTTAGCTTTGCCTAGAAGTTGTCCCTTCAACCCAATTTTCTAAAGGTCATGTTGCCCCTGCGTTATAGTTTTGTACCTCTTATGCAAAATTGTATTTTATGTTAACTCTACGTAAGCATCTGGTGTCAATGCCTACACAGAAGGTAGGACATGTTCCTCTTCCTAATATAGTATGGAAGCCTCATCAAGTTTCAAATTCTCTACATTCACAACTAAGTAAATGTGCATATATGGTGGTAAACTGAGTCGATAAGCATTAACACCCACTTTTTCCAGTATCTCAAAGGGACCATACCTCAGAGCCTCACTTTTCTTACCAGGCCCCTGCAACCTCTCCTTGTTCGATTGGAACCATACTCTGTCTTCCACCTTGAATGATTTCTCTATCTATGTTGATCATTCTTGACCTTATACTTCTAGTGTGACTTATGCAGTGTTTCTTGTACTTATAATGTATCTACCTAATCTTCTCTATAAAATTTTCAGCCCTCAAAGCATCTCATGTAATACCTTCCCTCACTCCTCCTTGTTTCCCATATGCAATATCCAAAGGTGAAGGTGGAAAATATCCAAAACAACTTTCAAATGGGGACTTTCTTGTAGAAGTGTGGACTTATCTATTGTAAGAATGTTGTATATATACTAAATTTTCATCCCTGGTCTTCAGATGCTTCTGGTTATATCCCCTTGGAAGCTACACCAAAGTCAGTTGACTACTTTTATCTACCCATGTGTCTATGGATGGAATGATGTAGATATATTCAACTTTGTGTCCATCTTCTCTCACAATGTAGTCCATAAGGTACTAAAAAATCTTGTATCCCTATCTAAAATTATGCTCCTTTGTATCCCAAAGTGCACCTAGACGTGTCCAAAGAACAATTTTGTTTTTTCTTTCTCATTGATGGTATTTTTACAGGGCATGAGAACGCACATCTTGATGAACTTGTCAATGACCACAAATAGGTAGTCATGTCCCTTCCTGGTTGTCACTAAACTTCCCACAAATTCCATGGAAATGATTTCCCAAGGAAGAGTAGGTACATGTAAGGGATGATATAGACCGTGTTTCCTATTGCTAATATTGTTGGTATAATAAAGCATGCATCCTCTTATGAACCTAGCTATCTACTCTTGCATCTTAGGCCAGTACACATACCTCTGCAAGTTAGCCATGGTATTCACTACACTAAAGTGTCGTGAAACCTTGGAGGTGTTAGCCTCTCTAATCAGATGCAATCACTCACCTTTAGGAACACATAGCTTATCCAACCTGTAGAGTAACCTATCCTGGATATTGTAGTCAATGGTGTTGTCACCATCGTGCACATGACTTTGATTCTACAACAATTGATACCTCCTTGAAGTCCTCATCCTCTGAATATGCCTCTATCTATGCATCATGGGTGAATGGCTTCATGTACATAAGAGTCCCCAAATATGTAATATTTGATGTGGGCAGCCTTGAAATCATGTCTTCCAACTTGTTTGTGCTACCCTTCTTATATTTGATCACCAAATGAAATTGTTGTAAAAACCCCATCCACTTGTAATGCCTGGTCTGTTGTAGCTTACATTGTGCCTGCAAGTACTGTAACAGCTGGTGATCTATGTGGATTATTGTCTCCTTTCCCATCAGATAATGCTTCCACTTATTCACAACTTTCACCATGGCATAAAGCTCCTTGTCGTAGGTAGGGTAGTTAAGAATTGTCCCATGAAATACTTCAAAATGGTATCATATAAGCCTTCCTCCTTGCATCAAGACAATTGTTGGACATGGAATCCCCCCAAGGCATGTTTTGGGGCTCAAAGCCCAAGTTTTGATCTAATCTTGTTGTAAAGACTCCGCGAATTATGAGCGTGGAGAGAGAAATGTATGATAGAGTCACAGGGTTGTCCGCCATAGTCTTGTAATGTAATTTCAGCCTACCCATCGTCCGCAGACCATGGGAATGTATAAATAGAGAGAGGCTCTAAGTGTAAAAGATAACTAAGAAGAGAAGCAAGAGATGAGAGAATAGAACCAAAGAGCAAGTGTCTAAGTGTGTCTTGGGTTGTAGGGTAGGAGAAGGCTCTACAGCTGAATGCACAGAGGCCTAGTAGTTCGCAGCTGAGTGTGCGAACCCCTGTAGCTAAGTGCATAGGACGGAGTCGAGTCTGTAACCAAAGAAGAGATTACTAAAGAAAGGTTTTGTTACCAATTCCTGTATCTATTCTTGGATTAATGCATGGTTAATGTAAATCGCAAATATATTGTTTATTTGCTGCGCGCACATGTATGACTGGTTTATATTGCTAAATATAACTTAATGCATAAAAATAAGCTAAGTTAATCAACTAATAGTGGAATACTAGTCAAGGCTTGGGTAATAACGGTGTTCGGCCCCTGAGTAGGGTTGCGCAAAGGCAGCACCTCAAGCTGTGAGGAATGGGTAAGTGCGTGGAGCGACGTACGCGCAAGGTTGAACCGCGGACTACTTGAACTCATCAGACATCTCCAGGGTGTATAAACCTAGTTCTAGCACCCTCCCATACTACTTTGAGTGAGACCTCAGTCCACACTCCACAGACTGTTGCCGAAAGGGCTAGTAGTACCGGGATTTGTTTGGCTAAATCACCTCTGAACATGGGTCAAGCCCCAACAAGCCAACAAATGGTCCTGTTGCTCGGACCAAGATCTGCATAAGAGATGTCTAATGTCATGTCACTGGAATCTAACAAAGAAAAAAAGTGAAGAGTGACTGGACAGAAAGATTCACGAGTTCGCAGCGCAGGAAAATAGGAATCCGCGATTATCGAAGGAACAGTGGTTAGAACACTACCTATATACGAAAATCCATGAAATTTTCTTCGCATCCTTCCCCTCTGAGTTGTATGAGTGGATTACGAAGCTAGTAAACAGTCAAGGAAGGTGTAGGCTCAACAAACCGATTGGGTGGACTCCAGAGTTAGTGCGCAAACTAGAATCATCGGAAGATAAGATCACGTGCACTATGGACCATTGGCTCGATCAAATTATAGGAGGGTTTATCATCGAGTTTGTGGTAGATACGTCAGTCAACTACAGCGAGGCAGAACGATGTTCCCTCAAAGGACCACGAGGTAAGTACATTAAATCTTTGAACACTTGGATTAAAATTCTATTGTGTGAAAAGAAGGTTATGTGAATAAATTGATGTTTGGGACTATGCGAAGTGGGATGATCTATAGAAACGAAGGTAGCGTAGAAATAGAAACTAAACCCCCTTGATTTCACCTCAGTGAGAAAGCGAGGAAGAGCTCGTGAAGGTTTCGCCAAGAAGTGCGATCAGTCTGATAAAACAACGAATTCCACGCATACCATCTCCACCTACACCACCACCAGTTTCACCATCTTCACCCCCATCTTTGCCCACACCACCTCCACCACCACCATAGTTCAATATGGTGAGCGCAATAAAGTTGCCAGTGTTCAAAGGGGTAGGGAACGAAGATCCAAACCAATTTTGGTTTGTGGTAAAGGCTATATGGGAACCGCAAGGAGTCACAGATGACAACATAAAGAAGGAAACACTGATAAGTGTGTTGCAGGATCACACATCGACATGGCACATTAAGCATTCTAATGACAATCCAAACGCAGGGATTGCGGATATCCATGTTGCACTGAAGAGGGAATTTACCAGGCCAAAATCAGAGACACGGTCGATCATCGGTTTTAAGGAAATCGCAATGCTTCCAAGAGAGACCCCCTCGAAGCTAGATCAGAGACTGAAGGGTATGATTCGCGAAGCCAATATGACCTTGACGGATGGGCAACACCGCACATGGTTTGTAGCATCACTAACGCCGCATCTAAGGACCGCACTATCATAGCTGATGAGCCCCAGAAATGGGTAACTATATGGGCTCATTTTGCCTATTATTTCCATTTAAACCACCATTCTCCATATTTTTGTGCATATTTTTGAATATATTTATGTCAATTGAGTGAATGGGGATAGTCACTTTGCCACATAGTCTAATGAGTGTTTATTGCAGATTTTTGGATAATTGTTGGACAAGGACCAGGCATTTATGAGCAGATTAGAAGCCAAACTCGAGGAAACAGGCTGAGGACTTATAGGAGAGGTGTCTCCTGCATTAATGACCCCTTCCTCGAGTTCTCCACTAGCAGCTCAGAGTTCAAAGGCCACCACATCGATGATTCCAAGGCGCAGCCAAGCAACTCAAGTGGGTTTGTTGTTATCTCCAGCTTTAGGCAGCTGAGTTCCTTAAGTTTAGAAGGACTGTTGGGGGTCCTCACTTGTATAAATAAGAAGGCTTTAGGCCTCAATAGGTTAGCCATTTCATAGTCTATTTTTCACTTTTGTGCAATGTTGCACTCAGCTCATTTTCGAGCTCCTTTTGTAGACAGTTTTGTGATGTGACTATTATTTTTTGATCAATGAAGATGAATCCAGCTTTGAACCAACACTAGTCCTTTCTAGAGGGCTGAAGCACTTGGGTTAGGGCCCAACCCAAGCTGCCCAGTACCTCCTTTGTATATTTATATGTTTTTTTTGTTGCATTCATAATCTGATTTCTGTTGTTTAGGATTAATCTTGCTTTGGTAAAATAGGTTGCTTTTGATGATTAAATTAGTTGTTCTTGCTTCAAGTTGTTTAGGTAATTTGTTGTAGTAACAGAGAAAGATCCAAAAGGGCTACCAGCAGGCCTTGATCCCCTTTCTCCCTCCTTGGGACCATGAATTGAGGACAAGGCACTACTGCTGCCACCAAAAACACTGTTTTTTTCCTTTCATGCAATTGCTAGTGTGATGTTTTGAGTTGGAGAAGTTGATGTTTGCTTGGATTCACATTCTTAGACCATTTCTTGTTCATTTACCATGGTTTTCTCACATAGTTTCATGTTCATAAAATTCTATCCAGCACTTTTCTGTTTTTAGGTCAGATTTTAGGTCAAATTAGGAAAACTTTGTTTTTTTGGTTCTTGCTTGGGTCAGTGTTCAGAAGTAGGTATGCAGCTCACTTGAAAAACATTCCAGCTTGTCATCCTTCCACAGCACAACCTGTAACAGCTCATCTTTCACAGAATCCTTCACTCATTCACCACATTTCGCCGAACTATCCTAATTTCTACAAATTTTTTCACAAAGTCGCTTTCTTACCCTTTGAGCAAGTCCAACCCTCCCCTTCATTCCTGATCTTCATCAACAGAGTCCTCGACCCTCCAACACCTTCCTCTAGCCTTCATTTCCTTTTTCCCACCTTTTTTCCACCTTCAAACCTCCAAAAATCACTTTCAACCTCCTCTTGTAGAACTTCCTATAGAACTTCCTATAGATCCCCTACAACCTCCTGCAGAAGTTCATGTGAGCGATTTTTCGAAGTCTGGTCGCAATGGAAATCTCCAGAAGGGTACTAAGGACTTCTTAGGACCCCTCCACACCTTCCTCATCATCTGCAAAAGCCAACTCCATTTTCCTTTGCCACCAAATCACTGCACAATCACAATTAGTCAAATTACAAGCATAATAAATCCGCATAAAAATACTCAAAATTGCAAAAAGATGATTTCTTTCCAGTTCCCTTTAGAAGTAGCTTGAATAAATACAACTTACCTTTTCAATAATCAATGGCACCCATGTCAGTAGTTTCCATCTCTTTTCTTGCACGATTAGTGTTTGATAGGGTTTGCTAGGGTTTGAGTTCCATTTCAGTTTTCATTCTCTTTCTGCAAGTAGAGTAGCCCCCGTAGAATTAGTCTTCTGCCATCACAATAAAATATTTTTTCTGAGAACTCATAGAAGTTGGCTTAAGCTCCTAGCAAACTTGTGCTAGCTGATCAAGTGACAGCCTGCAGTAAGAGCTATTACTTGTGCATACAGCACCGTCGCTTCTAAGTTTGTTATGAACTACCAGGTTGATAAAAGTAAAGAAGGGAGCCCTAGGAGTTGCAGCATTATTGCTGCAATACTGGAGCTCACCACTCTTTTTGGCGTCATTGCTGGGGAAGCGTCAGAGTATTTGTGATTACTGCTTTTATTCTATTTTCTACTGCAACATTCTGCTAAGTAGTTTATTTCAGCAAGCATAGATTAGACATTTCCTACTTTCATTTCAATTTTGCAATTTCATTTTAACAAGAATAGATTAGACATTTCCTGCTTTCATTTCAATTCTGAAATTTCATTTCAGCAAGCATAGATCAGACATTTCCTAATTTCATTTCAATTATGCAATTTCATTTCAACAAAGTAGATTAGTCATCTCTTGCTTCCATTACAATTCTGCAATTTTCATTTCAGCAAGGTTTATTTTAGTTAGTTGCAATTTATTGTTCAATCCATTTCAATTTTTGCAGGTACAAGTAGAAAAAAGAAACACAAAAATTCAAAAAAAGAGATTTCCTTTCATGCCTTGTAGGAGTAAGGAAAATTCAGGAAAATTCCTACGCAACACCCCCAACACATCACTGAGTCAACATTTTCTCTTCTTTGGTGGCAGTGATCCAGAAGATCTTATAGGTGAACCTCCAGAGATATACTAAGATCCTATAACAGAAGAAGAGAGAGAAAACATTCCTCCTGAGACCATGGCTGAAAATAGAAATGTTAGAGGGAATGGGGAAAGAATTAAAGGTACCTTTCCTATCCGAGAGACCAATGGGGACACAAAAATGAAAAACATAAGTTTTTCAGCCTTACCTCAGTTCCATGGCCTAACTACTGAAGATCCTGATACTTTATTGTTTGAATTTGTTGTTCTCTGTCGAACCTATGATTATGCAGAAGACGAGCAGAATTTGAAGTTGTTTCCTTCTACCCTCAAGGATGCAGCGTTGCGCTGGTTCATGGGGTTACCTGGAGACAGTATCACAACTTGGGCTCAAATGCAGCAAGCCTTTAACAACAAATATCGAGACTATTACAGGTGAAAGGAAACCAAGGAAGAAACCTTTTGTATGACCATGGGTAGTGATGAATCTTTAGAAGACTATGAAGAGAGGTTTCAACTCAGTTATAAAAGGGCTAGGTGCACACTTAACCCTGAATCTCTGAAGTTCGTTCTGCTCTCAGGAGTCCGTGAAGACCTTCTAGATACCCTCCATTTGCTGGCTGGGGGGACATCCATCAACTACCTTATGATGACATAAAGATTGTGTTTAGAAACCATTCCAGGTCAACTAGGAAGAGAGGTAGGGGAAGTCAACCATTAGCCAGTACATCCTCATCCAGCTTATCCCTTAGAAACGAACTTGAGGATTTCAAGAGCGAGGTGAGGCAGACTCTTGCCATGCACATGGATACTTTTCATATCAAAAGGAAACAAGAGGAAGTTGAGAGAGCTCTAGCCATCTTCTGTCCCAGGTGCACAAGGAAGCACCCTAGGAATGAATGCCCACTACACTCTATAGAAGTGTGTGTAGTTTGTGAACAAGGTCATCCTATGAATCAGTGCCCTTCCTTGCCCGAAATCAAAGCTGTCTATCAAGGGGCTAAGGGAGCCACTAAACTACTCTATTTCATGAACCAAAGGAGGCCACATGAGCCCAGACCTTACCAACACGGAACGTAAGGGACCTCCCAGAGCTATTACAACCCCAATCAAGCCACTTCCATGCCTTCTTTGGGTCCCCCTACTCATCCTTCCTGGTCCACACCCCCTCCTTGGTCATATCCTCCTCAATACTAGGCTCCTCCAGCTGCTCATTCATTTCATCCTTATGCTCAGCCACAGCCTCAGTGGAGTGCACCTCATCAGGGGTGGAGGCCCCAGTATAACTCTCCCCCCACTATTTTGCCTCCACCACCTGCCCAACCACAACCATTACCTCCTGCTCCTCCAAGACAACCCCAGATATCTGCTCAACCAAACCCGAACCCCAACAACAGACAGGCCCAGCAGGTATATAGTGGGGAAACATCATGCCCAACCTATGCTGTGGAGATTTAGGAGATTAACCTACGATCTGGGAAGGTTCTCCCAAATAGCCAACCTCCTCCTAAGGAGGATGAGGAAGAAAAACACGAAAGTGAACCCAAAGTCATTCCACCCTTTCCTGAGAGACTAACTGGAACCACCCAACCTACCCCAGAAGAAACCGAAGTTCTGGGAGAACTGAAACAGTTATGTGTAAAGTTACCCCTTCTCCAAGCCATAAAGGATGTGCTTATATACAACAAGATGATCAAGGAGAAGTGCTTCAAACACCCAGGCAGGCGAAAGAAAGATGCCCCAACTATCAATGTCATAGGACAACTGTCCAATCTGATGTTGGGGCAAGTAATTTGTCCGAAATATCTAGACACTGGGCATCCTGTAGTCGATGTCCACATCAATGGCACCATAATCCCCCATACCTTGATTGATCTAGGGGCTACCATTAATGTGATGACCAAGGACACTATGCTCAAATTCAACCTTTAGGGTTCCCTAAGAAAGACCTCAACAATACTGCAGTTAGCAGACTGCTCCACGTGATCCCCAAGGGGATTGTGGAAGATGTTATGGTCTCCATTGATTCCTGGGAGTACCCTGTTGATTTCCTGGTTCTTCAACCAAAGGCAAAGCTCACTAGGTATCCTCTCATCCTAGGAAGACCTTGGTTGACTACTGCAGACGCCTACATCAGCTGTCAATTTGGGAACATGACAATTAAGAATGGGAATATGTCCAAGCAGCTAGTCCTCTATCCTCCTGCCCAACCTCTGCTGGAACATGATTTACCCCTCTAGTTGGAGGAGGAAGATGAGGATGAAGTCTATTCCGCACCATTGTGTACAATAGAAACTACCATGGGGGGTCCACAAACCAAGGATGATCTTATTGAGAACTTGATCTAAAATCCACCCCCAGTGTGTTGCCCTTAGAAGAGCTAGTGGAAGAAACCCAAGCTAATCCTCTAATTGATGTCTGTGTGGCTGATCTGACCTCCCACCGAGTCAAGAACGTGGAATTTGGCCCAGAAAAAACTTTGAAGATCAACTCATCTCTGTCCACCTCTTAGGAGAAAGAACTATGTATCTTATTGAAGAATCACTTGGATGCTTTTGCTTGGAGTTATAAGGAGATGAAGGGATTCCACCCTTCCATCTGTACTCGTCAAATTTACATTAAGGAAGATTGTAAACCAGTTAGGCAACCTCAAAGGAGGATGAATCCAGCCCTTAAGGACATTGTCAAAGAAGAATTGCAAAAGTTGTTGGATGCAGGATTCATCTATCCCATATCTGATAGCGAATGGGTTTCTCCTTTGGTGCTAGTGCCAAAGAAAAACGGGAAGTGGAGAATCTATGTAGATTATTGGGAACTCAACAAGGCCACCAAGAAGGACCATTTCCCTTTGCCTTTCATAGATCAAGTGTTAGATGGCCTAGTAGGGAAGAAGTTCTTCTCCTTCCTAGATGGGTTTAACGGGTACAACCAGATTTAAATCAGCCCGAAAGACCAAGATAAGACCACTTTCACTTGTCCATGGGGTACTTTCGCATATCAGGTCCTTCCTTTTGGGTTGTATAATGCTCCCGCCGCTTTCTAGAGAGCAGTACTGAGCATATTTGCTGAACTGGTTCATGATTCAATGGAGATCTATATGGATGAATTTACCCCTTATGGTTCTAACTCCCAGGAAGCTTTGACTAACCTGAGAAAAGTTTTAGCCAAGTGTATTGAAATGAACCTGTCCCTCAGTCCTGAAAAATGCAAATTCCTGATGACTGAAGGGACCATGCTAGGTCATACAATTTCTCAGCAAGGATTACAGGTGGATCCCAACAAGATTACTATCATCCAAAGGGTCCCACCTCCTCAAAAGGTAAGAGATGTTTAGAGTTTTCTAAGCTTAGTAGGGTATTATAGAAGATTCATTAAGGATTTTAGTAAGCTAGCCTCTCCATTGTTTGGTCTTTTAGGGAAAGATTTGAGTTTATATGGACTAACAACTGTCAGGAGGCTATGGATGCCTTGAAAGGTAAGCTGGTAACTGCCCCAATCTTGAGAGGTCCAAATTGGGCCCTACTTTTCCACATTTACACAGATGCCTCGAACAAGGTGATAGGAGCAACCTTAGGGCAAGTTGAAGAGAAGTTGCCTTATGCCATATATTTTGTCAGTAAAAACCTGTCTAAGGCAGAATCAAACTACACTGTAACTGAAAAGGAGCTCCTAATTGTAGTCCATTCCCTAAACAAGTTCAGACACTACATCACTAGCTATCAAACATTCGTACACACTGATCATGCTGCAATTAGGTATTTGATGAATAAACCAGATGTAAATGCTTGTATCATTAGATGGTTACTTTTATTGCAGCAATTTTATTTGATTATTGTTGATAAACCAGGTAAGGAAAATGTTGTTGTTGATTTTCTGTCTAGACTAGATCTGTCTGCAGGTGAAGAAGGAATGGTGGATGATCAAATGTCAGATGAACACTTATTTTCTATTTCAGTGCTCTCTCCATGGTTTGTTGATATAGAAAATTACTTAGTTTCAGCACAGTTTCCGCCACACCTGTCCTCAAAAAAGAAGAGCAAGATCCTAAGGAAAAGCGCCCCATTCACTTGGACTGGGGGCAATCTTTTCAAACTTGGCCCAGTGTTGGGTGTGGAGCATGAATATTTAGAGGTCTTTGTTTTAGTCGAATGTATACCCCAGGAGGTTTGTACACCCCTCCATGCGGGGGGGTGCGGGGGGGACTTGTCCTCCCTGCGGGGGTTCTAGGGGGCTGATCACCCCCCGGCTGGGGGGTCCAGGGGCTAGCGGTCCCCCGGCAGGGGTTTCAGGGGTAGCGCCCCTGAAGTTAAAAAAAAAAAAAGATGTAAAATTGCCTTGTAAAAGTATAGTAATTTCTAGTCAATCTAGGCCGTTCATTAGGTGGATGATTTGATGATAGAACTTATGTTTAGTTTAGGGTTTTTTTTTCCCTAGAAGGCAACCCCTCTCTTTGTATGAAGGAATTGTATTGACACTGTGTAATATATGTGTATTCTCCAAGCAAGAAACAGAGAGGTGAGACTGTGAGAGAAAACAGAGGATATTACAGAGGATCTGTTATAGGTCGCGTCTCTTCATTTTGCTGGATAATAGAAAGGAAGGATTGGCTGTTCGGGGTGGACGTAGCCCAAACTGGGTGAACCACTATATCTGTGTCTCTCTGGTTTTCTGTGTTTATATTTATGCAATATTCTATGTGTTCCATTACTCTGTAATATATAATTTTCTAACAACTGGTATCAGAGCTGAAGGTCTATTTGGCTGGTAAACTCGCAGGAAAGAAGGGTTCCTCGTTCAAGTGGGAGCAATGGCAGAAGATGGTAAGTTTAGGGTTAAGAAATTTAATGGCCAAAACTTCTCACTGTGGAAGATGCAGATGGAAGATTATTTGTATTAGAAATATTTGTACCTACCATTGGGCGGAAAAACAAAGATGCCGATGGGTATGACAGATCAAGAATGGAACCGTCTCGATAGAAAGGCACTCGAAACAGTACGGTTATGCCTCGCAGCGTAGGTCGCCTTCAACATTTCGAAGGAAACAATGATAGAGGGTTTGATTAAGGCATTGGTGAAACTATATGAAAAACCCTTAGCCTCAAACAAGGTATTTCTTATGAAATGGTTATTTAATATGAAGATGTTAGAAGATGGATCTGTTGCAGACCATTTAAATGATTTTAATACTGTTACAAGTTAGTTAAGTTCTGTAGGGGTAAACTTTGATGATGAAGTTAGAGCTCTGTTATTCTTGTGCTCATTGCCAGAGAGTTGGAATGGTTTAGTAATGGCCATTAGTAACTTTGTTTCTGGATCTAGTACTTTAAAGTTTGATGATGTTGTCGGCGCTATCCTTAGCGAGGAAATGCGATGGAAAAGCTCCGGTGAGACATCGGGTAATGCTTTAAGTGCAGAGTCTAGGGGAAGAAAAATGGAAAGAGGAAAGAGCTCAGGATATCGTAGTGAATCAAGGAAAGGCAGATCCAAGTTCAGCTCGGGGATAGTGTGCTGGAAATGCGGAAAGAAAGGACATCTAAAGAAAGATTGTAGATCTCGGAAGGGAAAAGAAGGAGATGCACATCTAGAAAACAATCATGAAGCAAATGTGACAGGTGAGGTGTTACAAGATGCTTTGATTCTTTCTTTCGAAAATATTATTGATTCTTGGGTGGTAGATTCAGGGGCCTCATTTCATGCCACACCTGATAAGAAATATTTTCATGACTATGTTCAAGGAGATTTTGGACAAGTCCATTTGGGTGATGATAAACCCCTGTAAAATTGTTGGAATGGGTAAGGTTCTTGTAAAACAGCAGAATGGAAACCAATGGCTACTAAAGGAGGTAAGGCACGTTCCAGATCTAAAGAAAAATTTGATTTAAATAGGGCAGTTAGGCAGTGAAGGTTGTGTTACAACTTTCACAGATAAGGCTTGGAAGGTCACCAAAAGAGCCCTGGTAATAGCAAAAGGTGAAAAGGTTGGTACATTGTATTTATGCAATGGTATTTATAACTCTATTAATGCTTTAACTTCCAAAGGAGTAGATGCAGCATTATGGCATCATAGTCTTGGACACATGAGTGAAAAGGGGATCAAGATTCTTCACTCAAGCAATTTGTTACCGGGTTTGAAGAATGTTGATTTGGACTTCTGTGAGAATTGCATTTATGGAAAACAGAAGAGAGTCAGATTTCTTAGAGTTGGGAAAGAAAAGAAGAGCGAAAAATTAGAGCTTGTGCATACAGATG
>APFE031626993.1:145168-162937 GCA_000404065.3 Pinus taeda | reverse complement strand
TATGCTAACAAAAGTTGTAACTAGGGAGAAACTGAGAATATGCTCAGTTTCAATTGGTCTTCAAGGATGACGATGAAGATGAGAAACAGCCAGGTCCAAAGAGGAGCTGTTGTCCAGCAAATGAAGTAGTGATGGAGTTGCTACAATCATTTTCCAAGTGGGATATTGTTGGGTGTGGAGCATGATTATTTAGAGGTCTTTGTTTCAGCCGGATGTATACCCAAGGAAGTTTGTACACCCCTCCATGCGAGGGGGTGTGGGGGGGACTTTTCCCCCCGAGGGGGGGGCGATCCCCCTTGGCTAGGGGGTCCGGGGGCCAGCGGTCCCCCGGCAGGGGTTTCAGGGGCAGCACCCCCGAAGCTAAAGACAGATGTAAAATTGCCTTGTAAAAGTATAGTAATTCTAGTAAATCTGGGTCGTTCATTAGGTGGATGATCTGATAGTAGAACTTATGTTTAGTTTAGGGTTTTTTGCCCTAGAAGGCAACCCCTCTCTTTGTATGAGGCCATTGTATTGAGGTTGTGTAATATATGTGTATTCTTTGAGCGAGAAATAGAGAGGTGAGACTATGAGAAAAAACAGAGGATATTACAGTGGATCTGTTGTAGGTTGTGTCTCTTCATTTTGCTGGATAATAGAAAGGAAGGACTGGTTGTTTGGGGTGGATGTAGCCCAAACTAGGTGAACCACGTATATCTGTGTCTCTCTGGTTTTATGCATTTTCTGTGTTTATATTTATGCAATATTCTATGTGTTCCATTTCTTTGTAATATATAATTTTCTAACACCCAGATCATATTTTGAGGCGATGTGTTAGGGAAGAGGAAGTCTTTGACATCCTCTTAACCTGTCATGATGGACCTTGTGGGGGCCACTTTGCAGCAAATAAGACTGCTTTCAAAATTTTGCAAGCAGGTTACTATTAGCCCACTCTTCATCAATATGTCAGGAGATACATCAGCCAATGTGACCGATGTCAAAGGATGGGGAAACTGACTCCAAGGGATGAGATGCCCCTGCAACCTCAAGTGACTTTCGAGTCATTTGAGAAGTGGGGCATGGACTTTGTGGGTCTAATCAACCCTCCTTCAAAACAGAAATCTTACATCATTGTGTGTACTGATTATTTGACAAAATGGGCAGAAACAAAGGCGATCAAAGCAGCAACAGAAGAAAAAGTAGCTGAGTTTTTAAGGGAAAATATCTTTTACAAGTTTGGCTACCCAAGAGAGTTAGTTATAGATCAAGGGAGTTATTTTACCTCCAATTTGGTTGAAGACCTACTCACACACCACAAGATTAAGCACAGAACTTCCACCCCTTATCATCCACAAGTAAATGGATAAATGGAAGTCACCAATGGAGCTTTCGAATGGATTTTGACTAAGGTAGTGTGCAACAGCAGAAAGGATTGGATAGATCAATTGGCTGAGGCCACCTGGGCCTATAACACCACCTATAAAACCACCACGGGGTTTACACCCTATGATCTGATCTATGGGAAGAAGGCTCTGCTATCAATAGAATTTGAATATAACACATTAAGGATGGTAGCTCAGCTGGACCTAGATCTCAACCATGCACAAAAGGAAAGATTGCTTTAGCTAAATGGATTGGATGAATAGAGAATGCAGGCCCTACTCCACTCATAGGTAGTCCAACTTCAGAGAAAAATATGGCATGACAGACACCTCAAAGAAAAACAATTCCAGCAAGGAGATTGGGCGTGGTTGTATGATTCGAAACATAAGGATTTCAAGGGCAAACTGAGGACAAGATGGTTGGGACCCTATACAATAGAAAAATGCAATGAAAATGGTTAAGTCCTTATCCAGACCATAGATGAGGAAGCCATCCCTATGCTCATTAATGGGCATAGATTAAGATCTACAAGAAGCCCCTTTCCAAGGAGGAGTTCATTGAGAATGTGGGAAAAACAGTGTTCGTAGTGGAGCAGGTTCCTGTCTCCACTTCACCCACACCCTGAACCAAAAAAAAAAAAAAAAAAAAAAAGAAAAACTAGAAGAGGATAAAATATCTGGGGCGAACCTCTTGGAGGCACCCCAACTGTCTCAAAAAAAAAAAAAAACACAAAAAAAGAAAGAAAAACTTAACTTCTTTTGGATGAATTACAGGTTGTAGGAGGGTCACATAAGAGAGAAAGACATGACCAGGCTGCATGCACCCTTCATAGTCCATCCCTCCATCATTGTCATCCTTTTCCAGGCCTCAGACTCATTTGCTCTGAAGATTTCACATCCTACAGGAAACTCTGTGTATTCTATAGGAGGATCCTGTAGAAATTACAGAAAGGCCAAAATCCATTTTAGAAAAGAACTCGAGGGTTGGAAATTTGTCTAGAAGGCCTGTGAACCTCCATACCACCATCCATCCACCTAACACTCCATGTTATCTCTGCACACCCGCATTTCCACTCATTTTTTCCTTTCCCTGCACAGACAAAATATAGAAATTCTATTTTTTTCCACTTTGAAAACACAAAAGAAAATGACAAATAAAGTAGCAGTGCTCTTTTTTGCTTATTCTTACCTGATACCTTCCAGCTACTATGTCTTCCATTTAGAACCTTTGTCAGCTGTCTTTTTAAGCCTGCTTAAGCATCAGCCTGAATTTCAGAAGGAGAAGCAGCTACAGGAAATCCTGTAGGATTCCTGTAGCAGCTGATACCTTTGAAAAGCAAACTCCAGAGACACGATCAACGCAACAAGATGTATGAAGCACGTAAGGAGCAAATCTTGATCAAGGAATCATCAGCATAAGATGAAGGCCAAGCATGCAGAGCACAGGCAGCAACAGCAGTGAGGAAATGAGGTGCCAGAGTCTGAAGTATGCATAGCACAACAGCGACTACATAGGTAAGTGGCTAAACCTATTCCTCGATTGCATGAATACTATTTCAAAACTACATGAGCTATGGGAATGGTCATGATTGAGTGGACTCGGTGGCCAGCAAACTAGCCACCCTCATTTAGTTCACACACCCTTGTGGAATTCAGTTGAGCCACGTCTAATTCAAACTACTGATCAGATACGCAGTCAGCACGTGTGGCATGTCAACTCGGGAAGAAAACATTCAAAACGGCAGTGGTGGCGGCATATAACGGGAGTAAGGGAGGTGATGGTGATCAAGCAACATAAGGAACCATAATGACACTGGCGTAGGACCAACGGCCCGGATGGGGATAACGTACCCATCCGGCCACCTCATCTCCTCACCATGAATTACGCCAACAGTTAAGTACAGTGCAGTATAAGCCTCCACCACCCTTTGGTTCATTTTCATGTTACGAAGCTCTCGACTGCAGTGCTCGTCTACCACCTTCAGAGCAGCGAACCAGTAGTTTCTGCCAGTTTTTCAAAACCCTCCCTCCTATCGGGTTCTACAGGAGCACTACTACATTCTACAAGAGCAGGAACACCTTCTACAAGAATATTTATACAGGGAAAATAGAGAGCAACTCTGCAGCTGAAAAATCGGAATTCTTGTCAAATTCGAGCTGGGAATGAGGTAGGCTCGAAAACCTGCTCTACATACAATATGTTTAGATAAGGTGAAAGCTCAAAACTAGAGTAGTGGGTGAAGAGAAACGAAGAAAGACAAATTCAAAAGTCTGTTGTGTCTTTTCTAAAGTTCTACACAGTCTCTTTGTTCCCTTCTCTGTGTTCAAAATTTGTCTTTCTCTTCCTCACATTCTGCTATAAAAAAAAAGGGGATGCAGTCATGGAAATCAAACCTGGGGAGGAAACGAGCATTGCAAGTCTATTTACTCTGTGGAAAAGAACCACTATTTTTATATAGTCCTTGTTCTGTCAGCGTATTGATTTCTTCCAAGAACCAAGAAGCAAATTTAGGTTGAGAACAATTTGAAGAAAGGGAGAATTGCAAATTGGTGTTGTGAAGAAGGAGCACACGGAAATTCCTCCTACAGTTCAAAAAAAAAAAAAAAAACCTCAGTTGTCCCTCTGTTTCTAATTTTGGAAATTGTTCTTCTTCTCACCTAAGCACTTCAGAAACCACTAAACACCATGCCAGGAGGTTTTATGAGGAAGGAGCCTTTGAACACCAACCAATTGCATGAGCACCCTGAGGTGGTGGCCCTCTTCACTAGGGCAAATTGGATTATTTTCTTTGAAATAATTCATGGATATGATGATGAGGTGACTGAAAAAAAATTTATGTTCGTAAGACCACATTCGAAAACACATGCTACAATCAGTTTTAGGGGTCTGACCCTAGAACTTACACCTAATTTTATTAGTTGAATCATAGGTCTTCCACTTGGGCTCCCTTGGAGCAAGGAGGAAAAAGCATTGGGACAGGTTGCCAAGAAGACATTTTTTCAACCTGGGGAGCATCTTGTAGAGGATAAAAATGGGGTCAGAAGGACAAGCTTACCTCCTCCATGGAGTGAAGTCAGCTACCAAATAATGAAATATATCACTTGTGAAGGAAGGTTCAGTATAATTTATGGTTATCACTTCAGGTTATTACATGAATTCAGGTATGGGATGGACCTACCTCCAGTTAGAAAACTCAGTCTCCCATATTTCCTCCTCCAGTCTTTAATAGAATGTAGCACCAAGCTGAATGCAGGGGTCCCAGACCAGCGGGCACACCATGGTCTCATTAAATTATTGGTGGAAGATGCCCTACACACATACACCATCCCCATAGCTTGGAAAATTTTCAGGAATATGTCCAGAGAAGATGACATCAAAACTTTGACTCAGGACATTAGCCCATCTGGCTGTGAGGAGGAGGAAGAGAAAGAGGAAATTGAGGAAGAAGTGCATGAGGAGACACAAAATATTCAAACAAAGGAAGAACATGAAATAGAGGAGGAGCAAAAAGAAGAGGAGAAACTTGACAAACCCGTTGTAATACCTAAGGCAGAAAAGAAAATAGCCTCCAAGATAGAGTAGAGGAAAAGAACAAAAATTGAGAAGAAAAAGCCCAAGAAAGCCCAGAAAAAGACTGCTACAGGAGAGGCAGGGACCCAGCAAGAAAAAGACATTACCAGAGATAGCAGAGACACAAGCAAAAACAACAGACACAGAAAATACTGCAGAAGATGAAGGGGAACAACAACAGAAAGAAACATCCCCTAAACATTGGCAAAAGAAGCAGCAGTTGTGTTGGCTGCATTGAGCACTCCAACAAAACAAAAAGGAAAAAGAAAAAGAGAAATATCCATGTATTTCAAAGCCATAAGGAGAACCAAGATAAAGGTGGGCAAGCCCCAGCCACCATCAAAAGAACCTATAATAATTGAGGATGCACCTACTGAGAAAAAGGAGGAATCCCCCTCCAAAATATCTATCACCTATGAGAGAGGGAGTCTCAAAACTTCCACCTGGAAGGAAAGAATCAAACTAATGGACTCTAAAGCAGTTCTATAAGAAGCTAAAACCTCTCTACAGGAAACACTGGCCAAGCAAAAGGAGACTGAAAAATTAGAAGAGAAGGCAGCATAACAGTCACAAGAGGAAGGCAAGGCCAATGAGATACCTGAACCAAGCCCTCAGCTTAATTTAGGCTCATATTACAATATGCTAGAAGGCGGGAAGATCATCCCACAAAAATTCATTGTGCCCCTTTTCTTTGAATTAGAACAAGAAAGGGTTATAACCCACACCTGGATGAAACAGTTGAAAGAATTAAGAAGGGAGTTGGAAATGGTGAGACACACCGAGAGCATTAGAAGAGCCCAGCTATAGGAGGAAAATGCATTGCTGAAAAAGTAGCTACAGCAACAGGAAACTCAAGGGGGAGACATATCGCAAATTTTTTAAGAACAGCAACTACAGGACGGTCACCAAGCAGATAAGGAAGTAGCAGAGAAATAGCAGCAAGAGGAAGGGCCACAGCCTGATGTTGAAATGATGATAAAACAGCAGCAAGAAAGGGAGTCTCAGGCAGTAGCTGAAGTGCTGATGCTAAAACAACAGGAAAAGGAAGCCCAGATGGCCTGCATGGCTAGCTAGGCAATGGAGGCCTTGCAGTGCAGGCAACCAGCTAGGTCTTATGCACTATATCTCAAAGACCAATGGCTCCAGTTCTAGATTAAAACATTGGCTCAAAGGGGCACAATCCCATTCCAAAATTATGGTCAGTTTATGCATCTATGTGCTACTAGTTCAGCTAAGGATAAAGCCAAATTAGCATAATTTTACTTACACAATATGGCACTCCCTGATATGAACTTTTGGATCTTAATGCTGCATTGGGAAACCTACAGCTCATAGCTATGGCCTCTTGGATGAGCCATGAGGAAAAAAGAGCAGTGGAAATTCAACAAATCATGGCAAAAGAATTAAATGAGCCCCTGCTAATAAAGGTAGAACCAGAAAACCCCTCAGCTCTCATATATGCTTATCAACACCTTGCAAGTAATCCTCAAGTTCTCCCTGATTATGTTGAAAGGCAAGCGCAAGCTATCGCTCATTTTGAAGATATGGAAAGATTATTTTGGCGATGATTTCCTTCATGCTTACATGAGAAGATGGAATACATTGTCATATAGCTTAAAGATCAGGGAGTATCACTCCCCAACCAGAATGAGGGAGGCTTTGGTGAGAGTGCCCCTATACAAACAATCAATGCAAAACTTGAAAGCCAACTAGATTGGCCTTAAGTTAAGTCCTCCACTACTCTTAGGAATATTGGAAGGGGTTAAGGAAGAAGAAGAACATAAGCAATGGGAGGAAGTGGACAAAAAGGAAAATTTTCATGAGAGGGAAGAGGACATCACCTCAGAGGCTTGGGATGTCAGGGAAGCTGTTAAAGCTATCAAGGATGAAGAACTGGATTAGTTGCTCAGAGGATGAGCAACCCATTCAGCAGGGGGGTGATCATGAGCCCCAGAAATGGGTAACTATATGGGCTCATTTTGCCTATTATTTCCATTTAATCCACCATTCTCCATAGTTTTGTGCATGTTTTTTAATATATTTATGTCAATTGAGTGAATGGGGATAGTCACTTTGCCACATAGTCTAATGAGTGTTTATTACAGATTTTTGGACAATTTTTGGACAAGGACCACACATTTATGAGCAGATTAGCAGCCAAACTCGACGAAACAGGGCTGAGGACTTATAGGAGGGGTGTCTCCTACATTAATGACCCCTTCCTCGAGTTCTCCACCAGCAGCTCGGAGTTCAAAGGCCACCACATCGATGACTCCAAGGGGCAGCCAAGCAACTCAAGTGGGGTTGTTGTTATCTCCAGTTTTAGGCAGCTGAGTTCCTTAAGTTTAGGAGGACTGTTGGGGGTCCTCACTTGTATAAATAAGAAGGCTTCAGGCCTCAGTAGGTTAGCCATTTCATAGTCTATTTTCACACTTTTGTGCAGTGTTGTACTCAGCTCATTTTCGAGCTCCTTTTACAGACAGTTTTGTGATGTGACTATTATTTTTTTATCAATGAAGATGAATCTAGCTTTGAACCAACACTGATATTTTCTAGAGGGCTCAAGATCTTGGGTTAGGGCCCAACCCAAGCTTCCCGGCACCTCCTTTGTATATTTATATGTTTTTTTTCTTGCATTCATAATCTGATTTCTGTTGTTTAGGATTAATCTTGCTTTGGTAAAATAGATTGCTTTTGATAATTAAATTAGTTGTTCTTACTTCAAGTTGTTTAAGTAGTTTGATGTAGTAACAGAGCAAGATCCAAAAGGGCTACCAGTAGGCCTTGATCTCGTTTCTCCCTCTTTGGTACCATGAATTGAGGACAAGGCACTATTGCTGCCACCAAAAACACTGTTTTTTCCTTTCATGCAATTGCTAGTGTGATGTTTTGAGTTGGACAAGCTAATATTTGCTTGGATTCATAGGCTTAGACCATTTCTTGTTCATTTACCATGGCTTTCTCACATAGTTTCCTATTCATAAAATTATGTTCAGCACTTTTTTGTTTTTAGGTCAAATTAGGAAAACTCTGTTTTTTCGTTTCTTGCTTGGGTCAATTTTCAGAAGTAGGTGTGCAACTCACTTGAAAAACATTCCATCTTGTCATCCTTCCACAACACAACCTTTACTATCTCATCTTTCGTAGAATCCTTCACTCATTCACCACATTTCGCCAAATTGTCCTAATTTCTGCATTTTTTTCACAAAGTTTCTTTCTTACCCTTTGAGCAATTCCAACCCTCTCCTTCATTCTTGATCTTCATCAACAGAGTTCTAGACCCTCCAACACCTTCCTCTAGCCTTCATTTCCTTTTTCCCACCTTTTTTCCACCTTCAAACCTCCAAAAATCACTTTCGGCCTCCTCTTGTAGAACTTCCTATAGATCCCCTGCAGCCTCCTGTAGAAGTTCATGTGAGCGATTTTTCGAGGTCTGATCACAATGGAAATCTCCTGAAGCATACTAGGGACTTCTTAGGACCCCTCCACACCTTCCTTATCATTTGCAAAAGCCAACTCCATTTTCCTTTGCCACCAAATCACTGCACAGTCACAATTAGTCAAATTACAAGCATAATAAATCCGCATAAAAATACTCAAAATTGCAAAAAGATGTCTTCTTCCCAGTTCTCTTTAGAAGTAGCTTGAATAAATGAAACTTACCTTTTTAGTAATCAATGGAACCCATGTCAGTAGTTTCCATCTCTTTTCTTGCACGATTAGGGTTTGCTAGGGTTTGCTAGGGTTTGAGTTCCATTTCAATTTTCATTCTCTTTCTGCAAGTAGAGTATCCCCGTAGAATTAGTCTTCTGCCATCACAGTAAAGGCTTCTTCTAAGAACTCATAGAAGTTTGCTTAAGCTCCTACTGAACTTGTACGACCTGATCAAGTGACAGCCTGCAGTAAGAGCTAGTACTTGTGCATACAACACCATCGCTTCCAAGTTTGTTACAAACTACCGGGTTGATAAAAGTAAAGAAGGATCCCTAGGAGTTGCAGCATTATTGTTGCAATACTAGAGCTCACCAATAGAAGAAGTTATCCACCTAGGCCGAAGCTTTGGAGATTTCAATGAGATTGCACGAGATCCCAATACAAGACCTAGCCTGGGAGTCCAACAGATCCACGCACAGTTGAAAAAATTGTGTCTTAAGATGCAGAGTTTGAAACAAGATAGGACAACTCAGCTAGAGGTGCACGAGGAGGTATGGTGCATAAAACGCAAGGGCCAGAGGCATGACAATGACCATTGTCCATTCTTCACAAACTACCTAGTAGGAGGATGGCCAATGCCATTGAGACTAGAGGCACAAGTAGGACTGAGCACAGTGCCTGCATTATGGTGTGCGATTTGCCAGATAGGAGGGAAGCATGTTACAGATAATTGCCACCTATTACAGAAGTATACGTAGACGTCCTAGCAATTGTTCTGTAATTTCTGTAGGTCGGTAGGCCATGATGAGCATACTTGTAGAAGTTAGGAACTAATGATGGATCAGACTCCTACCTACAGGGTGCATACCAAAATGCGAGCCCTCAATCAAATGCAGGGATGGCGCGCACTGGGTTTCAAGGGCGCGGACGAGGTCGAGGTGGAATGGGACCAGGAAGGGGTCGCAGACAGCTGGTTTTTTACAATTGCGGAGGGCGATGGCATTATGCCCGCGATTATACAAATTCGATGAGAGCATCATGTTTATATTGTACCCAGTTTGATCATTAGATGGAGGACTTCCCACACTAATAGCGAGGTTGCATGATAAAGGAATACTCCAGCCTCCCCAGCTCAAAACCTGCAAATGATGAGGTCTAAGCCAGCGAGGAGGACCTGAATGTAAACATCATGCTCTGAAGCAGTATCATGATAGGAGATGACAAAGGTAAGCAGCCAGAAGAGAGTGCTTCGGTTTGCAAGGCTCCAACAAAGGAACCAGAGCTTGATTTGGAGTGCGAGAAGGAGACATTCATGGAAGCTAAGAAGAGCCTCATGGAGGCCTCCACTTCAGGTAGTAAAGACAAACTAGAACTAGAGATGGACCCATCAATGCTTACTACCATTTTGGAGACATGCATGAAGTTGTTGCGTGATAGTTAGGCTGTGAAGGGATTGCAAGAACTCATCACTAGATGTGTTGGATTAGGGGAACCACACATAGACTGGAAGCTCGGGAAGTATACAACGTGAACAGGAAGGGAGATGAGATTGACTGTGCAAATCGGGGAATATGAAATGGATCAAGTAATTTTTGATCTAGGTTCGGACGCGAACGTCTTGCCAAAGCAGACATGGGAGCTCATGGGCAGGCCCATGTTGCAATGGTCTTCTATTCAATTGTGAATGGCGAAAAAACAGAAGATCCTATCGATGGAAAGATTGTAGGGAATAACGGTACATATTGAAGGTGCAAGTGCGTTTGTAGATTTCAACGTGATAAAGATTGTCGATGACAGCAATCCCTATCCCGCGCTACTAGGAATAGATTGGACCACTGATATGAATGGAGTGATAAATTTGAAGAAGCGTAAAATGATTTTTGAGAAAAATTCACTGTGCATAGTGGTACCTTTAGACCTTGTGGAAGGGTCGCGCTACACAAAGCCAGTGCACGATGACAAGAGCAATGACAATCTAGACTGTATCTACAAAATAACCACTCGGGAAAAAGACTAGGTGAATCCAACAGCGAATGGTAGGATTTCGTGGGAGTGCGAAAGCTCCTGCAGATCAAATTCAGATGAAGAGATAGAACGATGGCAGAACTAGTAACATAAGGTAACCACACTCAATTGCAACATGATGGTAAGATCACTGCGTTGCGTGGCAACAAAGGTAAGCGATCTACCTATGTATGATGGGTTGACAGCGGTGCATGAATTCCTAAACAAATTTGAAAGCGAAGTATCTGAACAGCATCATTTCGACACTTTGAAATGGGCACTACGTGCTATGCTCGCAAGGTGGTGGGGTACGCACCAATAGCATTTTGAGGACTGGTGTGAATGCATAAGGGTGATGCTTCTATGGTTTGGAAAGCCTCAGCTGTGGATGGAAGCCAGGTATGATGGACGAAACATCTTGCGCACCCACCTCTCCCGATGGGTACAGGCATATGGTACACAACCTGCACGAACACACACCATTCTCACAATAGAAAATAGGAGCAACAAGCAGGAGCAGGAAAGATGAGGGCGCGAAAGACGAAGTATGATAAGACCAAGCGCACCAAAGATTATCTACGGGGAAGCCTTTGACAAGGTGTGCGAAGTGTTGAACACGGTCCACCATGTGGGACGCACTGACTGGGACTTGTGCGTACCAGCAGTTCTATGGGCTTATAGGACCGTGTGCAAAACCCTAACTACGTAAGCACTTCCGAATCTGAAGTATGAAACAAGGGTTGTAATCCCTATGGAGCATGTGAAGCCTAGTCTGTGCATAACAGTGCTCACAGGGATGACGGACTGTCAAGCTCTGGAGGAAAGGCTTGCACAATTGGAAGAACTTGAGGAGGAATGGTTCTTCGCTGGTTTTCATCAACAGGTACAAAAGGAGTGTGAAAAGGCCTGGCACAATCGCCATATTAAATTGCGCACCTTCAAGGTAAATGACTTAGTGCTGTTGTATGACAATAAGTTTGAAAAATTTCTAGGGAAATTCGGAATGCATTGGCTAAGACCGTACGTGGTTAAGGAGGTCACAAACAGAGGCGCGGTCTAGCTAGTCAAACTAAATGGAGAACCCTTCCTAGGAAAAGTGAATGGCAGCCGCTTGAAGCCCTACACAGGCAGGCCGACTATCTGACTAGCCGACAAAGGTACAGTCTTCGTGCTCCGAGGAGCCAGACAAAGGCAAGGGACTATAAATATATGTAGCAGATACTGGTACACATGTATGGAAACAATTCAGAACCAGAGGTCTCAGAACAGTGGATGTAGTAGATTCAGTAAGCAGCAGCTCAGTGTGTTGCAGGCCTCAGTATAGTTCGAGAATAGCTGGAGGAACTCCGTCCCAAGATCACCGCGCCGATAGAGTGACTCGAGGGTGAGTCATGATGTTTGTGTTGGGGGCCTGTTAGGCATGGAATCCACCCATGGCATGTTTTGTGGCTCAAAGCCCAAGTTTTGATCTAATTTTGTCGTAAAGACTCCACGAATTGTGTGCGCGGAGTGCGAAATGTATGATAGAGTCATAGGGTTGTCTGCCCTAGTTTTGTAATGTAATGTCGGCCTACCCATGGTCCGTGGACCATGGGATTGTATAAATAGAATGAAGATATAAGTGTAAAAGATAACTAAGAAGAGAAGGAAGAGATGAGAGAATAGAAGTGAAGAGCAAGTGGTGTCTTGGGTCGTAGGGTAGGAGAAAGCTCTACAGTTGAGTGCGCAGAGGCCTAGTAGTCTGCAGCTGAGTGCACGGACCCCTATAGCTGAGTGCGTAGGGCATAGTCGAGTCTGTAACCAAATAAGATATTAATAAAGAAAGGTTTTGTTACCAATTCATGTATTTATTCTTGGATTAATGCATGGTTAATGTAAATCGCAAATATATTGTTTATTTACTGCGCGCACATGTATGACTGATTTATATTGCTAAATATAACTTAATACATACAAATAAGCTAAGTTGATCAACTAACAGTGGAATAATAGTCAAGGCTTGGGTAATAATGTTGTTTGGCCCCCAAGTAGGGTTGCGTGAAGGAAACACCTCAGGCTGCGAGGAACAGGTAAGTGCGCAGACCGACGTACGCACATGGTTGAACCACAGACCACTTGAACTCATCAAGCATCCCTGAGGTGCGAAAACCTGGTTCTAGCACCCTCCCATACTACTTCGGGTGAGACCTCAGTCTGCGCTCCAAGAACTGTTGCCGAAATGGCTAGTAGTATCGGGAATTGTTTGGCTAAATCACCTCTGAACCTGGGTCAGGCCCCAACAAGCCAACAACAACTCCCATAGCATACCCACTCACATATGTATCCACTTCAAAGGGTGTTGCAAGTTTGGTAATTCCAAAATTGGTGCTTGGTTGATTTTCTTCTTTAGACCTTCAAAAGCCCTTTGTTATCCTTTTCCCCACTAGAAAATCTTGCAAATTGTTGTTATGGCATGGAACAGTGTTGCTACTGCTGAAAACAAGTCTATGAATTTCGTCAGGTATTGTGATGCCCCAATGAAACTCCAAACCTCATAAAAATTAATAGGCATTATCCATGTCATGGTGGCCTCCATCTTGGAAGAATCTATCTTCAGCGCTCCTCCATTGATCACATACCCCAGATATAGCAAGGATTGCTGCACAAACTCAAACTTCTTGAGATTTTCTAGAATTTGATGCTTCTTCGGTGTTTCCAACACATGCATCAAATGTGAAATATGCTCCTCCCAGGTAGAACTATATACCAGTATATCAACCAAAATAGACAATAAAAAATGAATCGATAAAAGGGCATAGTACATCATTCATTAATCTCATAAATGTAATTGGTGCATTATATAGGCCAAATGGAAAGACTAACCACTCATATAAACCTTACTTTGTTTTGAAGGTGGTTTTCCATGTATCTTCTTCTTTGACTCAAACCTGGTGATATCTAGACTTCAAGTCTATCTTGGTGAAGTATTTTGTTGCTGGAAATGATCTAGCAGATCATCTATCTTGGTTTGGGAGTATCTATTCTTGAGCGTGATTTTTTTCATAGCCTTGTAATCTATACAAATCCACCAAGTACCATCCTTCTTTCGCATAATGATGATGGGTGACCCACATGGTGATGTACTCAGTGAAATGATACCTTGTTCTAGTAGTTGCTACAATTGTTTCTTCACCTCACTTGCTTCTATAATATACTACCTCTACAACCCAATATTTGGAAATGGGGAGTCTGGAAATAGTTGGATCTTGTGCTCCACTTCTCTCTTAGGTGGTAACCGTTTAGGCTCTTGGAACACATCCCTGTATGCCTATGACAACTCCTCCAATTATTGTTTTTTTTTCTTAGTACACCCCTCTAGGGATGCCTTTCATCTTATTGACTCCTTTTAGACTAACTTTCTATTAAAACATTAAAACATACTTCTTGCTGGAACTGGTCAATTTCTTGGCTTGGTTGGCACTTACCAGTAAAAATTTTTACTTTCTTTTGTGCGTGTTGATGATGAACAATTTTTCATCCTTGACAAGTCGATATTAGTTAACTCTCCTTATGAATATTACATCATGTGTGTACATGTTTGGACTCCCAAACGCAGCTCCACATACATCAAGGGGAACCACATCTAGATCTACTTCATTAATAAAATCAGCACTGATTGCAAATATAATTTTACATTGTTTGGTTACCTTAAGCTCTACATCCTTATTTACCCATCCCAATGGATATGGGTTCAAATGATCTTGATTTTCCAGTCCCAACATCTTGACCATGTCTGTTGCAATGAGATTCACATGCAATCCTGAGTCAAATAGAAAATCAATCTTTGTCTTCTTGACCTGTATCTTTATATGGAAGATTTTGGTCATTATTTCTCTTCCTGTTGTTGAAGACAACTCAAATTCACCTCCTTCTACACTGACGTAAATATGATCTTATCATCCACATCCAAGTTGTTTTCAACTTGGTTGCTTGAAATAGTGGCCATGAGATTCTTCTTCCTGTTATATTTCTTTGTGTTCTTTGGGTTTAGCTCTGGATGCAACTTCCAATCCTTTGTATGGCCATCAATGTTGCAGTGGTTGTAGTGGATGTTAGGATCTTTGCACTGATGTGTTGTGGTTGCCATATTTTTATCTTTTCCCCATTTTTTCTTCTTCTTTCTCTTCTTAGAAGCATATTGTTTCTAGTTCGATCCACTTGATTGTGCTCTCTTTAGGCCTATGTTTTCCAAGTATTACACTTGTACACAAGCCTCATCCACCAATTTGGGCTTGAAAAACATCACTTTCTTGCGCAGATGGCGGTGCAGACCCACAAAATACTTGAGGAGTACATCTGGGTTCTTTGGAGAGATACCCAACATTATAGCCATCTTTCTAAATTTTGTGGTGTACTCCTACATGATTTGGTCGGAATTTTGCCTGAAGTAATGCCATCGGATCCACTAGTATTCCATGTACCCAATGGGATTAAAAAGTGACTTAATGAGGGTTTTAAAATCCTCCCTCATAGTCACTGGAAGTTATCCCTCCAACCTCAGGGTTTCTGTGTGGATCTCCCACCAAGTCAATGCATGAACCTCCAATTTCAGTCGTGCAAATGAGATTTTCTATCCTTCCTCAATCTAATGAACATTGAAATAAACTTCTAGTTACTGCAAAAAATGGTTCAACTTTAGAGCGTCTATATCACCATGGTATGGCTTGATATTAACTTTTTCTTTCATTTTAAACAAGGATTGTGATTGTTTCATGGAACTCGAACTGGGTTTATCTTTTTCGGGTCATTTTTTCGACTGGTTCTCCATTTCTCCTTGATCTTCTAATCCTCGTTCTAATTTTTCCATTGCATGCTAAACCCCTTCTTCTCTAAATATCCCCAGCTTATTATTCAAGGCCGCCAAGAGGAGGCTTACATTGTGGTTGATATCTACGACTTGTTGTTCCAACTGTGTAAACCTCACCTCTACGAGATCATGCGGTTCGTTTACAAATTCGTTAGCCATGATTAGGGTTTTACGATTTTGGCCTCACCGATCTAGATCACTGCAATCTCCACAAAATACCCAAAGAAACCATCCCTAATACAAAATGATCCATAAATTTCCATGGATATTCCACTGGATAATTCATCACAACAAATCTGATAATAATATATTAAAATACTAAAATTTTACACTATTACAATTTTATTAAAATTCTAGATTTGTAGATTTAACTGTAATTAGTGCATGCATGTGAATGAAAATTATGTAGAAAAGTAGAGAACAACAAAATAATCTCACACGCACACATAATACACAATATATTCTCTCTGGGAAATCCTTTTGGGAGAAAACCCAACTGGAAGGTGAGGTCGCTTCACTCTCTTTCTTTGTCTAGAAACATGGCTACAGGTACAAAGAAGTAATGATTGTAGCTCAAGGGCTACTATAGTGCATAGATCCTCTATGTGTGTTCTACCTCCTATCTCTCTTGGCTATCTTTTCTTAGCTATGGAACAAAATGCTCTCAAAAGAATGGAATGTCTCTTCCTCCTAGTGGCCCATGTTATAACACAACTCGATAGGCTACTAGTGGTTAATTTTGACTACATCAACTCTTAACTAGAGTTACAATATAGACTCTTCTAAAGTATTTTACATCAAAATCATGTGGCTAGCTGCTTTTCCATGAATAATGGGTGTTGACATGACATCCTCCCGAGCTATAGGTGTGAAAAAAGGAAGGTCAACTCCTGAGTGCCATAACTTTTGCATACAGACTCCGATTAATATGATTCTTGCGCCGCTGGAAAGATATTTGTGTGTAGAATAGAATGAAGCGGTGATGCATTAAAGTGACAAACTTTTACCCTCAACAAATTTCATTTGATGCCTTAAAAATCTCCCATAAGGTTTTAGACCTTGTTTTGCCAAACTGGGTCCAACTAGTAAAAATGGTCTTGTGAGCTGATTCCTCCACTTTTTCCACTCCAAATGCATTGAGATGGATGAAAAATAATATTATTATCCAATATGGATCATGTTATCACTGTAAAACTTCCTTAAAAAAAATTTGGACAACTTACATGGTTTCTCAATTCTTGTATCAATCATGGTCAAGTCATGGTCAAGTCATGTTCAAGTCATTTTTATGTTTTAGAGTCTAAGTCATAGGGTTAGAGTCTCATGTCCATCTTCAAATAAAGTTTCATAGCCTCATGCCATGTCCTAGAAGCCTCACCATGTGTTTAGAAGTCATATCTCACATGATTTTGGAGAAATTTTAAAACTAGCTACGAATCCACGTTTTCGTAGCTCGGACAGTGTAAAAATCCTATTTTGCGCTACGAAACCCCTGTAGCAGCCTGTTTTAGCAGAAAAAACTGATTTTACTAGTTAACTTCCAGAAGCTTTCCTGAGCAGTGGAAAACTCCTCTCTGAAAAGTGAACGAGGTTTTCATCCTTAAGATACTGAAGTACAAAAACCTCTTCCACTTTCTTCAGATCCATTACTATCTAGGAGAAATGATGGACCAAAGTTGTGCTACGAAACTGTTGTAGGTGCAGTTTTTCACATGCATATTTCTCTGTTTTACACCTGTTTTTCAAAGACACGTTCTGGGAGGTAGGGAAGGTTTTCCAAAACACCAAGCGAGGTTTTTGTTCAGCATATATTGGTTCACAAAAGCCTCCTTCAGGTTTTCCAAATATGGTTTGTGTGATAAGTTATGAGCTCTGTCCCAAGACCCATTTTTCAGCCAAAACAGAGCAAGGGACAGTTTCCTAATTTCTAGGAACAGCAAAAGGATCGATTCTGGACAGCTGGAGAAGTATTTTAAAAAACCAAGAGAGGTTTTTGTTCTAGAAATCCTGGACTACAAAAACCTCCTTCAGTTTTGAAAACTGTGTCATGGATGAGAAGATAAAGGCTCTGTCCCACGTGTCATTTTCAGGGATCCTAAACCTAAAAACAGGGAAACATGTTCCCTAATTTCTAGGGTTTGCCTTCAGCAGTCAGATGACCACGTGGGAGGCTTCATCAAATTAGACTTCTTGAGGTTGCAAGTTGTCTAATAATGCTTTAAATTCTTAGATAAGGTTGTTGTAATCATGATAAGGAGTTACACTCCTAGTTGTATTAGGTCACTAGCACTCCTAGTTAACAGCTAGTTCTAATTAATGGTTTGTTTTATGGT
>APFE031626993.1:94148-137821 GCA_000404065.3 Pinus taeda | reverse complement strand
AGTCAAAATCAATAACCCTTGAGAGAGCCCTCTCAGGCTAAGGAGGCTAAGCCTTAGTCAAAAGATTGGTTTGAAATAGTTACTTAGAGTCAACCTGACCAGCAACCTATCAGGATCTGATTTTGAGATAACAGATCAAGTGATGATTTTATTGATTGCCTCATGGAATACCTAATGAACTTTGTCACTAAAGCTAATCACTTTGAATACATTAATTAAAGGTTCATTTCATGCTCATTTACCTATGCAAGGTACACTAGGATTGTTTCTCTTAGATTCATGATTCTTTTAGGGTTTTAATTGCAAGCATTGTTGTTTCCATATCATAGGTTAGGTTTCCTTTTTCAATGCAACTTTTACATTTTGCAATTAGACTAGTGTAGCATAGAATTTACATTTATGCAAATACACTTATCTTTACATTTATGCAACTAGGGCAAGTATCATTCCCATTTCTTGCAAATAGAGTAAAATTTCCATTTTTGCTGTTAGTTTAGGCTTTGACTTCATGATATTCACTTCATTGCATCATATCAATGAAAGAAGGACACATTTTATGCTACACATATAGTGTCGATACCTCTTAAGTTTGTACGAACCCCGGGTTGATAAGTTGATAGCCTTGGGAGTTGTAGAATTCTTGTTGCAATACTAGAGCTCATCATTAAGAAGGGCATCTAATAACATTATTGAAGCATACTCACTATAGGTAGAATGTTTCTTTTCCAAGAGAGAAAATATTCAATTCGTGCTTGTTTTGGAAGACTCATTGTTGTGAATAAAATCATTAAACGAAAAAACCTTCATAGCTAGTAACCATCTTCACTCCTTGATTCAAAAAATCAAAAAACCTCTCTGCCTAATTTGAAATCATATCCTACTTCCATATCAAAATGGACTTGAATATGGAGGTTGATTATTGGTCTAAAGTCCTTGATAATAATAAAAAATGGTTTTGTTGGTTTGTTCCAAAGACCTTAAGCACGGTAACAAATATCAATCCAAGGTCAAGTATTAAGAGGCACATCATTCTAGAAAAAAAACTGGCCACATCATGTGAATAAGGATGGGACATGGGTCTCCCATTCCCCTTTTTCACTCCAAGTAGCTCTATGGATGGTTACTTTATGCAGTGGAGGTAGCTCCCATAAGCTATTTAATATTTTGCATGTTTTCTTGCGTGTATGGATCTCTCTAGATTTAACATAGGTATGGGAATGGTGGTGTATCATTGCAAGTGACAAAAGAATTGGTTATTTGATGGTTTATGGGTCATCTCTCCTCCATCCAAGCTCATGGTTCTTGGTCAAGTTATTACCCATTCAACATGTTTTTTTTAAATATTTACTCAAGTCCCTTGTGTACTTTCAACTTCCTTTCATGGATTTACGTGGATTGAATGATTTTGTTTTAGCTCATAAATACAACCCTATAATCAAAAGTATCCCAGTCTTGGATGAAAGGAACTATAGTTGTAATTAGAGTATTGTTTGATTTCAATTTGCAACTAATCACTCACATAGTTTTCTATATCATGGATCGTGTTCATTAAACAAGGTAGACATGGATAGAGTGAACATCAAGGAGGTCCACCAGGTCATGTGTAGACATGAAGAGACAAATCAATCAAATAATAGAGCCTTGATGGCCATTACTAAGTTAATAATGCTAGAGCAAGGAAACATATCTCATAATGCAAATTTGATGAGCATCTTTCACTTGTAAAATCACCAAATTGATTCTTGGGAAGTGAAATGAAATTTCCTTAGTACTTGTTCCTAAGCCAACACCTAGATGTTATGTCTTTGGCTTAAAATAATTTATCTTTAAGGAATTCAACATGCAAGAAAATATGAAGACGAAATGGTTTAGTAAGGCAAGGAGTTAATGGAGATTGAGGAACCAAACCATCCTCACTAGGAGGGCTTGAACACTTAGGGTAGTGTAAACAATTAAACTGTTTTATGTATTTTTGGGTTTTATGTGTTTTAGGTCCTTTGTAAGGCAACCTAGTTGCAAAAAAACTTGGAAAAATAAGGAAATTGTGAAGAAATATTAGGTAGAGGCCATACTATAAGTCTATAAATTTTTTCAAGGAACATATTATTTTGGTATGCAACTATCTAATATTACTTGTCTACTTTGGCACAACCCTTTAATATAAATATCACTTCTACTTCAATTAGAAAAAAAAATAAAAAAAATGAATACATAACCTATGGCCTCGCTATTAGCATTATTCCTTATATATATGATTTAATGAAGTCAATTAAACCATGCTCTCATAAATTTCACCCTTATCACAAAAAATAAAAAATATCAAACTTTTATTTGTGGTCATATAACATGCTACTATAATAAACACACCTCCTAACATAAACACATTGATACGGTAATATTATGAATCTCATTAATAAAATTAATTGATATTTTTTCTTAATAATAATATGAATTAGAGAAGAGAGAGAGAGAGAGAGAGAAGTGTTGTAGAAACCCTAAGTAGATCTTATGCTCATGATAGCATCCCCAAAGGGGGCTCCTCACCCTCCCCTTGAGTAGGCTGCAACCTTCCAAACCCTCGTGGCTACTCTTTTGAAGAAGTCGAGGAATAAAAATGTGCAGGTGAAGTTCATTAAAAATTTGGAATCCATCCCCTCGGTGGCTCTTCCATAGGGAGTCTGAAGAACAACATTTCCCTTCTCTGATCAAGTTATTGTTGGAATTTCACGGGGATGTGGCTATACCCCCGATCTATGGGAGCATGGATCGACAAGAATTGGAAGTCATTGATGAAGGGTAATATTTGATTGTACACATGTGAACATGGATTTTTCGCTTTTCTATTTAAACTCAAGGAAGATAAATATGTGATCTTCATAAACGAGCCCTATTTTTTTGGATCTTGAGGAATGTATATGAACAAATGGTATTTCAACCCAGATGAAGATATCTTGAATTTTGTCCCAGTATGGGTTAATATCCCTTATCTTCCACTCTCATGTTAGAGTGATGATTAACTGAGAGCAATTGGAAATGGAGTCGAAAAATATTTCGATAGGGCCAAATCAAAAGGATCTCATTTTTCATGTGCTAAAATTTGTGTTGAGGTAAATCTAGAGAAGGATTTTCCTTCAGAAATAAACCCCACTCCAGGGGTTTGGACTCATTTCCAAAGTCTTAATTATGATAAGATTCCATTTAAATGTAGATTCAACCATGAATATGGTCACTTTACTATAGATTGTAAGAAGGCCCCTAAAATAAGGGCACTAATCCATTGGTAGATCAAGAGGAGAAGTGGTAGACTCAAAGGCTAGGAGGGAATAGAGGCAAGGCATCAGTGGGCAAGAATCAAAATACTCAAAATAAAAAATGGTGCTTCATCATTGTCAAATCAATTTGATGTTTCACATAATCAATCTTAGAATGGTTAAGGATCCAAAACTTATTTGAACAAAGGAGCTTATGGAGAAGACATTGTAATAATGGGTCAAGAATATGGGAAGATAAATGAAATAGAGGAGGCTCCAAACCCCAAGAATAACTCAAATATACAACACATGGAGTTGCCTCCTTTAGAAACCCAAAATTTTCATGTGAATAGTAAAGAAAATTCCCTGCTCAAGTCTAGTAATGTTGAAGGTGGTCCCTTGTCAATGGGGGTAATCACTCACAACATGGCACAGACCCTAACTTGGGTAGACGAGGGACACAATCATGAGATAGGAAGCAACAAGAAAAATAAATGAATGTCGTTTAAGAAGAAAGCTTGAGAACTACAAGAAGAATAAAACAAAAAAATGGGCAATTAGTCGGTAATTATTGAGATACTCAAGCCAACAACACACAAATTTTAATCCATGTTATAAAAGTTTGTAGTTATATTAAGAGTATTTTCGAGGATATATAAAATGTGTTAGCTTAGAATAGAAGAATGTAGTCATAGAATTAATACTTCATGTCTTTTTTGGAAATTTCTGAACTTGGATGATGAAGATCTTGAAGAAGATGTAAAAGGTTCTCGCCTTTAAACCAGATTGAATCAATAGAAACACACCTACATGTTTCTTTTAAAAAACTAATAATAATATGAACTACAAGTTTACAATTACAATTTTCTAAAACACGTGTGTGTGTGTGTGTGAAAAACATAATCGATATTATATCAAAAGGGGGTTTTTCCAAAGCTGGTGAATTTATAATTGTTGCAAACTATAACAAAATTAAGCATACTTCTAAATAATCTATTATATGCTCCAAAATCCTATCTAAGAAAGATTTCCATGTTTTTTTGCAAGTAGATCACTTCACAAATATACACAAAATACAAACCATTTGAAAATAAATATAACATGTCATGGTTGGTTATTGTCTAAGCTTTGGAACAGGGCCAAAATTTTTGGGGCAATTGGCTATTGTAGAATGGACAAAATTTTGGGTCAGACAGGCACAACAAATTGTAGGATCAGATTGGGTGACTTGACTTAGAGGAGAAGACCAGGTTTGACAGTAGGTCTAGGTGTGTCTCTCATTGAACTAGAAGAATTTCTATATTGAAAAAGGTTGTTGGGTTTTCCCAAGGTGAATCTTGCCTTCTTTTGTGTATTGTGATCTCTATTTTTCCACTTTTCTTTATGGTTGAAATTTTGAAGTATAATTGTCGAATGATATATTGCAATAAGTTAAAAGAAGTTCTACATAAAAGTTAATTACTGAAATTGCAGAAATATTTTATTAACCCTAATTGCACTAAGATATAAACATGGTATCAGAGCTTTGATTAAGGAAGAAGGGTACATTGAGATCACCTTGACAAAACCCTAGAGAGATTTTTTTTCAAGTATTTCTTCCAGATCAGTTTCTATGGCTTCTTCCATGAAATCTAAAAACAAGCTAGAGAGAGAATCTAATTTTAGAGCTTGGAAAGTTAGAATAGATATTATTCTTTCCAATAACAAGGCTTTGGACATTGGGAAAGGAAAGGTTGTTGAACCGAAAGATGATGTAGTAAAATCAAAGTTCAAGGAGGATGACATCAATGTTATGACCATTATATTGGACTCCATTAGGGATCATTTTGTTCCCTACATTACAAAACTTGATACTTTAAAGAATATGTACGATGCCCTAATGAATATCTACACTATCAAGAACATTATTCAACCAATGAGCTTGAAGAATGAGCTTTGAAATACAAGCATGCCTAATGATGACATTGTGGCTTTTTACTTCATAAGGATTTCTCAAATAAGAGATAAAATCCAAGTAATTGGAGAATCCATTCCTGATCAAGAACCAATGATTATAACATTCAATGGTCTTCCTAGGTCATGGGATGTTTTTGTAGCAGGTATAGGTAGTTGGAAGAATTCTCCTACATTTGAACAACCATGGACATCATTTGCCCAAGAAGAAGTAAAATTCATGACTAGAGATCATCAAGTGAGGAATTTCAAGCCCTTGTAGATCATTTTAAGAGCAAGGGAAAGAAGAAGTTTGGACCTCAACACAAGAAGTCAGGAAAATGATCTTCTTCCTCTAAGAAGAAGAAAGACTTGTCAAAAATCCAATGTTATGGTTATCAGGAATATGGAAATTTTAAGAGAGATTTCCCTAACATGGCTAATAATAAGTAGAGAAAAGGGCAAACAACATTCTTCCACAACAAATGTTGAAGATGAAAAAACAAAGAAGGCCATAAGGATTTCTTTTACTATTATACTTTGATAGGTTCCCTTGCAGATGATTATGACATGTGGCGAGTAGATAGTGGAGCATGAAGGCACATGACCAGGGAGCTTGGGAATATTTCAAGCATCATAGAAAATAAGTTGTCTCAAAGGGTTTAACTAGGAGCCAATAATAACTATGTAGTCAAAGGAGTTGGAAAGGAATCCATAGAGTTGGAATCCGGTAACAATGCACATCTCAACAATGTTCTTTATGCACTAGGTTTGAAAAATATTCTTGTTTTTGTTTCTTGTTTACAAGATAAAGGATATAGAGTTTCTTTTGTGGATGACAAAGTACTTGTTTGGTCCAAGGGATATAGTATAGATGATGCTAGGGTTATTGGGATTCGTGATGGAAGATTGTATCGACTTGTAATTCAACCAAATCAAGCACTAGTACATGTTGAAATAAATACAATTAAGTTATGGCACAAAAGGTATGGACATCTTCATTTTAGAGCATTGTCCGAGTTGAGTCAAATAGTGTCAGGGGTTCCTGAACTATAGGTAAATAATTATGGTGTATGCAAAGGTTGTGCTCTTGGGAATAACATAAAGAAACCATTTCCAAATAGTGACAACAGATCTGAGGAAGCTTTGGACTTGATTCATTCTGATGTATGTGATTTGATGCCTATTAAAATTGCTTGGTGGTTTGTTATACTATGTGATATTTATTGATGACTTCTCTCATAAGACATGGATATACCTCTTGAAGGCTAAGTATGAGGTATTTGATAAGTTCTAGGAATTCAAAGCTAAAGTGGAAAACTTGACAGTCAGAAATATCAAGATAATAACATCTAACAATAGAGGAGAATACACCTCGAAGGAGCTTGTTTATTTTTCCAAGCATGCTAGGACTAAGAGGGAGTTGATTTTCCCCTATAATCTGATGACGGGCTGCCCGTAGCTTGCAAACCAGGATCATTCACACAATCACCATGCTTCCGCTGCGCCAGCTAATTCAGCCATAACCTTTTTAAAGCCGTCTTCACAACAATTTCATAACATGACACATATTAAAATCTTCAATACCATAATACTCTGAGCCAAGACTCTGCCGTCGACAAGCACTCTAGGCATGCGCTACTACTCTCCATATGTACGCGTTCTATGCATAATCATTAACTTAACAGATGTATTAATTGCCAGCAAAGTAATAAAAAGAACTCTGACTCGGTAAATACTCCAACAGCATCCAACATAACACAGTTTTATGATTACCGCACCCCCAATGCGCAGATAACTCTGCCTTTAACCGCCTTGATCTACGGGCCCAGCGCTCCCGTGGCCGCCTTTATACTCTGCCTTTTTTGTTCGTTCTGGTATATCGGCTCTCCACCAAATGATACTCTGATTTTATACATGCAATTAACAGTCAAATGCTGAGAGATCGGTTCCAATCAACCGCTGGAAGGTCGCTTCCAAAGGATTCGATACCCATGATTATATATGCCGACAGACGTTGAAGGTCGAGCTCTGTCTATGCTACTGTCGCCCACGGTATGAACACACGGTTTATATGACCAGATCATATTAAAACAAAGACATTACCTACCTATCCACGCTTCGCACAGGTTTGTATAAACCACATATCCTCATACTAACCAGATTATGATGCGTGTAACAGTTATAGCAATAGCCAGACTTCAACTCTTTTATGGATACACGCACCAGCAATATACACACTCACATTTAACTCGCGGTTCAATGACTCCACAGTTCAGTGTTTTAATTTTCGACAAAAAAAACAGTCTTTTATTATATGGCCGCATAGAAGATATTACACAGTCATTACAAAGGAATGCGCCTCCCATTCATTCATAATCCAAGACAGTGTTGGTCATGCCTTGTTTGAGCATTTAATATTTATATTTGCACACAGGTCATTATATCCAATGAAATCTAACAGCGCCACACTAACCCACAATGTCATATATTTCATATATGCATATCCAATGTGTATATATTAAAACAAACAATTACTTACAAGTGTGGCCAGATAAGCAGAATTTGATGGCCCTTACAATTGCCCGAAGGCTTGCAACCAGAGACCTCACACTCTATCTCACTCTGCCTCTCGCTCTCCCTGCTGAGAGCTTAGCTGCCTCCTTGTTTTATACATAATAATGGATACATACAATAGATTTTCTAGACCTTATCTCCCAGGAAAAAAACAGGCTTTTTTCCCTTTTACATAAATATTTAAAGCTGGAAACTTTATTCCCTATTTTCTATCCTAATTTTAATTAAGAAAAACATAGAAACCCTATCCCCATTTTATTCCATATTTACACATGAAGATGTTCTAGATGCTCCTGCATCATTCACCCAACCTTAAAATTAATCATGATCTCCTAATCATGTGCCTGGATCCCATACTTTGTGCTGCAACCATCCAAATGCTTTATTCCTTTGTTGCCGCTGCATTTCTGTTGTCCTTTCCTCCATCTTCTTCTTTCTGTCAATCAGGTTCAAGTTCTGATTGATCATGCTTGCTGCTATTTCTATTTTCCTCCAATTTGATTGTTGCATCATCAGCTGCCATATTTCTTCAATTTCTATGTCTAGCTTGTTGTTGTTGTTCCAATTTTTTTTTAATTCAGCTGCCGCCATAGATGTTGCTACCTCCCAAACTTCCTGTCCCTCTGCAACATACTTTGGCTCATCACCTGTAAACACAATCACATTGTTAGCATTAAAATCACAAGACCCACTGGTCTCATTTGTCGCTTCAGTCACCAACTTTTCTCTCTGCAGTTCCAAGTCTTTTTCCGGACTCAAAAATTTTTCATTGGCTTTCTCCTCAGCTTTCTCTGGCAATAATTCAGCATGCTTATTTGTATTCACCAGGAGACTGTCAGCTAGTCTCGCCTTCTTACCATCTTCTGCTTCTGCTTCATGACTATCCTTCATGAAAACTTCCCTGTCATATCCTGGATTCTCCAACCAGTATTCCAACAGTGCAATTTCCTTGTAGCATTGTTGAAGCATCACATCATCATTTACAGTCCCATTTATCTTGGCATCCTCTTTCTTATGTCCTCTACTGTGGCTTTTCCCTGAACCTCTGCTATGACTATTAGTAGTCATTTTCTTCTCGTTCTTTCTTCACGATCTCCTTTGCAACAAGCCTCTGCAACAGCTAGTCCTCCTGGCTGCAACCTTACCTCACTAAGCCCTCCTCACTTAGTGTTTTGGTAAGCACGGGTTCTCCATCTCGAACCTCTTCCTGAGCAACACCTTTGCTCCTTCTAGACTTCTGCAATCTTCCACGTTCTCCTGAGAACACTTCAGTTGTCCTCTCTATCCAATTCCTTATTGGATTCTTCAGGTTCAGTGCCACTCCTTTGCAACCATAAACTTCAATTGATAAATTTCAAAAAAATAAAAAAATTATCTCACCTTTAAGATCTTTCAGGATCTTGTCTTTTCTGCAATCCTCTCCACTGCAATTGTGTATGCTGCATATCAGATAAAAAAAAATTGATCTTCCTTTCACTTCAATTCTTCAACAAAACAAAGCAATCACTCTTCAATGAAAACAGAGCCATGCTTTGATACCACTTGATGCAGGGCTTCCCGTAGCCTGCAAACCAGGATCATTCACACAATCACCATGCTTCCGCTACGCCAGCTAATTCAGCCATAACCTTTTTAAAGCCGTCTTCACAACAATTTCATAACATGACACATATTAAAATCTTCAATACCATAATACTCTGAGCCAAGACTCTGTCGTCGACAAGCACTCTAGGCATGCGCTACTACTCTCCATATGTACGCGTTTTATGCATAATCATTAACTTAACAGATGTATTAATTGCCAGCAAAGTAATAAAAAGAACTCTGACTCGGTAAATACTCCAACAGCATCCAACATAACACAGTTTTATGATTACCGCACCCCCAGTGCGCAGATAACTCTGCCTTTAACCGCCTTGATCTACGGGCTCAGCGCTCCCGTGGCTGCCTTTATACTCTGCCTTTTTTGTTCGTTTTGGTATATCAGCTCTCCACCAAATGATACTCTGACTTTATACATGCAATTGACAGTCAAACGCTGAGAGATCGGTTCCAATCAACCGCCGGAAGGTCGCTTCCAAAGGATTTGATACCCATGATTATATATGCCGACAGACGTTGAAGGTCGAGCTCTGTCCGCGTCACCGTCGCCCACAGTATGAACACACGGTTTATATGACCATATCAGATTAAAACAAAGACATTACCTATGTATCCACACTTCGCACAGGTTTGTATAAACCACATATCCTCATACTAACCAGATTATGATGCGTGTAACAGTTATAGCAATAGCCAGACTTCAACTCTTTTATGGATGCGCGCACCAGCAATATACACACTCACATTTAACTCGCGGTTCAATGACTCCACAGTTCAGTGTTTTAATTTTCGACAAAAAAAACAGTCTTTTATTATATGGCCGCATAGAAGATATTACACAGTCATTACACAGGAATGTGCCTCCCATTCATTCATAATCCAAGACAGCGTTGGTCACGCCTTGTTTGAGCATTTAATATTTATATTTGCACACAGGTCATTATATCCAATGAAATCTAACAGCGCCACACTAACCCACAATGTCATATATTTCATATATGCATATCCAATGTGTATATATTAAAACAAACAATTACTTACAAGTGTGGCCAGATAAGCAGAATTTGATGGCCCTTACAATTGCCCGAAGGCTTGCAACCAGAGACCTCACACTCTATCTCACTCTGCCTCTCGCTCTCCCTGCTGAGAGCTTAGCTGCCTCCTTGTTTTATACATAATAATGGATACATACAATAGATTTTCTAGACCTTATCTCCCAGGAAAAAAAACAGGTTTTTTTCCCTTTTACATAAATATTTAAAGCTGGAAACTTTATTCCCTATTTTCTATCCTAATTTTAACTAAGAAAAACATAGAAACCCTATCCCCATTTTATTCCATATTTACACATGAAGATGTCTAGATGCTCCTGCATCATAACCCATAATAGAATGGTGTAGCAGAATGAAAGAATAGGTCCATTGAATAACCTTTCAAGGCCATGATGCATGATTTGGACTTGCGACTATTCTTATGGGGGAAGCATCACAGACAATTGTGTATATTCATAATAGAAGTCATAATAAATTTCTAGAAGGTATGACTCCTGAAGAAGCATTCTCTAAAAGGAACCCAGAGCTTGGTCACATGAGGATATTTGGTTTTCTTATATATATTCATGTTCATAAATATAAGAGGAACAAGCTTGAGCCTTCAGGAAAGAAAGGCATATTTGTTACATACAACAACATCGATGACTTACAGAGTATACATTCCAGAGAAACAATAGATTGAGGTCAGGTGAGATGTCACCTTCGATGAGAAAGTGGTATATTGGAAGTCTAAGGAAGTCTCTACAGAATCCATGGATGAATTCAAGCAAGAGGCCTCAAGTGATCTAATATTTTACTTCAAATATGCAAGCAAAATTGCATTTAAAAGAGCATGTAACCAAGTGAAGCACACACATAAAAGAAGTGGAAATCGAAAGCAACCATGAGAACAAAGGCACACAAGCAAGTTGATAATGGAGTTCACCCAATCTGGGCTACATCTCTGGTCCCTGCTCAATGTGGGGAGGCCTCTTTCATTAATTTTCAACAAAATCAAATTACATGCAATTAAAAAATGACACCTCATACCTCTTCTTCCGGGGATGGCATGAAAATGTATACCTCTACTGAAGAAACAAACTGCACCATTGAGTTCCTAAAAAAAAATCATGAAATATGACTATAGAATTGACCTTGTTATGTGTTGGTGACCTATGGGGCTCTAGGAAATATTTTATATTCCCTACAAGATTCTCTCATAAGAATATTCCTAGAATATTCTAGAGAATATTCACTACCTCATCCTTCGCGTGTGTGGGGTTCTGTGTCGGTTTCTGCAATGTTGGTTTCATTCGGTCATCGGTATACCGCGCTTCCCCCCACCATGTGTTGGTATGAATTTAAATAAACTTAATCAGTGGAGACTACAAAACAACCCCGGTGGGTACGACAGTTATGGTATCCAAGTTAAGGTTCTTGTGGGTTATGGTTTGCGGGTTCAACACCCGGACCGACCCATCGATTGATATATATTTTGTAATAAACCCAAAGCAATTTCGATGGCTTTAACCTCTAGTAGCTTCCAGTTCATCGTTTATATATATATATATATATATATATATATATATATATATATATATATATATATATATATATAATATATATATATATATATATATATATCAAACGTTAACCATCGTTGGTCTGGCTAGTGGGGTTTGATCACCCACCCATTAGCGGCCTGATTTTGTTTTTATTTTTTAATTCAAATTGGCCCTAATGGGAAATTTTCCCACCGTTGATTTTGGAGGTCACTGAACAAACTAAGTAGGTGACAATTTTGTCACCGCTGACAATCAGAACGGTGCAAAACGTCACCTCATTAAGAAAAATTGGTAGCTGCTGATTAGGTGCCATGTGGCACATCCCGATTCATTCGTATTGTCGACTGGTTTACTGACTAGGTTTTTGATGTCATGCTGATGTCACCTACCATGTGTCATGCCCTGATTGGCCCCCTGTTGACCATATTGCTAAGTCATCATGCTAATGTTAGCATCCGTACTACTAACGTCAATGCCACGTGTCCTCATGTGGGTTCTTCCTCTAAATTTTTTTAGTTGTTTCACAAATACTTCAGCGAGCCATAACTTTCTCATACGATGTCGAATTGAGGTTCCATTTGCACCTTTGGATTCATAATGATGAGATATTTGGTTTTAGATTGGTTTTGTTTCATTTTGAGGACTTTAAAAATTTGGCCTTTTAGGATCCTCCTATATCATTCCTCCCCACTAATGCTTTGTTTTTGTATGATTAGTTTTGTTGTGCTAATTGTTTGGTGTAGTATAGGGTCTATAAATGTACCAACATTTAATTTTTCAATCTGGAGAGTTCATGAATTTCGAGACGTAGCACTGGAAATGCCAGAGAGAGTCCCTGGTAACCTGCAAAACAAATTCTAGTTTATCTTGCTATTAATCTCGAAAATAAATGTAATCCTGCACTAGTTCGAGAAAAACCAATCCAAACAATTAAAAGCATGCAGGAAAGTAAAAGCAATCAATGCAAAAGGAAATTCTAATTGCAAGTAAATAGAAGGGAAATCAGAATTGGAAATCAAGCGGTGCCGACACAATAACGAAAAGACTGTAAATGCTGGAATAAATTCAAAAGCAATTCAAACTATTCTGTTTGCAGTAATTAAGCCTGTACAAATTATGCTTGCACTAATTCTGTGTAACAATCTGCTTGCACTAATTTTGTGTACCATTCTGCTTGCATTAATTCTGCCTGTACTAATTCTTCTTGCACTAATTCTGTGTAACAATCTGCTTGCACTAATTCTATGTAACATTCTGCTTGCACTAATTCTGTGTAACAATCTGCTTGCACTAATTATGTGTAAGAACAATCCAGAAGTTAAAGGAAACCATAATATTAATTAAGCATTTATCGATTCAAATATAGTGTAGTTTCCTTATTTATAAATAGAAGCTCAGCAAATGTAAAAATCGTAGCTTTAGATATAAATTAATAGATCTGGATTAATTTACAAAATATCAAAATAGAGCTCATAAAGATAGAGCTGATCTTGTGGATTTAGACAATCTGGAAGGACACAGTGTTTGTTTAAAATATTTCAATTGCATATGTGATTAGCGATGTAGCAAATGAAATAATTTATGAAGGAACAATTTGCAGCAAATCAAATTAATTCTAGAACTAGAAATTGAAGGCAGAAAGAAACTATAAAATTCACACAGCAATTAATAATCTAAATGATATTGAATCTAAAAGATGAGAGCGGTGTCGAGCTGGTCTGGCGGCCAACCCAACCAGCTCACACCCTCGCTTAACCTAGTTCACACAGTAATTAGATTCATTAAGGTGCAATGGATGAATAGACAAAGCATAAATAAAAATTGCTTCAATTAATTAAAAAAAAAAAATAGTCTTTTACATAATGCAGACATTAGCTAATCCCAGCAAGTAGGAGAAGCATTCCACACTGAAATCCACGTGTTGCTACATTGGAACAACTTCTACTCCCTTCTGCATTGTGCTTTCCTGTGTGTGCTTTTGCCCTCTGCTTAATTTATTGACTAATTAATTAGCTAGGCTTGGAGCCATAGCTCTTCTTTTATAATATTTTCACATTCCAAACTTGGCATAAAACAAGTCAGTCCTTTACAAACATCATGGGGATTGAATCCCAACCAATTATCATTAATATAATATTAGTACAACCGTTTCCCTACTGAAAATGGATATTTACCACGAATTTCCCAAATCTGGGCATTTTCTAGAATTATGTAAAAGTTGGTATTTTTAACAAACTTCCTCCAAATCCCCCTTCGTATCTCCTTAACCATTACGAATTTTGGAAAACGGCCCCAAGATCACTCAATCTCCTATGTTGGGAGATAAACCCCTGTTTCAGAATTATGAGATTCACTATGATCGATGCAAAAATCAAGGTGTAAATAGGCAGTCTGGAAACTACTACAAATTCGGTGCCATGGCATTAATTATTCTCTAAATATAAATCTGTATGACCTAGGTGTGTCTTGGCTTATGTGAAAGTGTTCAAATGACATTTTGATCATAAACCTCTTTCAAATTCTCCCAGAAATGTGTCAATTTATGAAAGCCCCAAATTGGTGGAGGCACGCTGTAAAACTTGCACTGGTGTAGGCACACTGTAAGAACTAAATTGTTGCAGGAATATATTGCACAATGGAGGCAAGTAAGTGTAGGTTTAAACATGATCAAATCAACTTTAACCTGCAACATACAAACCTTTATTAAACTTCCATTAATGGTATTTTAATCCCGTTAAAACAAAAGAAGTGACAAATAATTGCAACAATAATCATTTAATCAAACAGTAGCATGAGAGATTTTGAGTGAAAAATGAGACAAAATTGAGGCCCAACACCAATAACAATTACATATTTATAAACATGTGCTTGCTTCTTTCCTTTTGTGTTGAGGTTTCCTTAGTTGTTGGTGCTTACAAATGGGTAAATTTCCTTAAGTTAAACAAGACATTCATGAGAAAAATAGCTTAAAAAATGAATAATGAACAGCAAGCATGTACAGTGCAGCAAACCATCAAAGAGACACATTAACACATTGTTTTGATGAAGGAGTTCACCCTTCCTGGCCTACATCTCCTTGGTCCAACTTCCATGGCTTGGGCCTCTGTATTAGCTCACTGTGGAAAAAATGTTATTTACAAAGCTCTATGACACCCGATACCTATACCAATGTGTTCATAAGGTCCAAAATAGCCAATAACACTTCTTTCTGATCTCAATTTGGTTGAAAGTTGAGTAATTTATGGCTCAAATACTTTTTTCTAGAAAACCTTCACTAAATCTGGAGAGACTCCAGTTAAGTCTGCCAAGTTTGGTGGTGGTTCTAAATTTGGTGGCTCCGCCATAAATTCCACCAACTTAATAAATATTTTAATTAGTCTTAAACATGATTAATTAACTATTAAGAGAGATTAGGGGTACACTTAGCGCTGGCCCTAGCCCTCGATTCTGGTGAGTGGACGTTGGGGTGGGGGCTAGCTTGTAGGGTTGGCTTCCCCATTGTTGGAAACAAACATGCGCTTAAATAAAAATTTGCGGCAACAATTTTCAAGGTAATCGTCGGTGGTCTAACAGTTTGGCAAGGAATTCGGATGGAGAAGGTCACGGGTTCAAAACCCACCTCTGCCCAACCCATGTACGTTTTTCCATGTGATATGTGCGCCATTTACAATATACGCCATTCATATATATTTCGATCCCAAACTTTGGACTTATGTGCCATTTAAAATATGTGCCATATGAAATTCAAATTTGGATGGTTTATATATGTGGAATTTAAGTAATTATTATTTAATTAATATATTAAAATATATAATATATATTATTAATTATATTATAATATATAATTTTAAAAATTATATAATATAATATAATAATAAAAAAAAAAAATAAATCAAATTCCACCTTAGAGCCAACTAGGCAATTTCACCTTCACTAAGACAAACTAGCGAATTCAGAGGTGACACTTGTCATAGCCCCATTGGGCAAAAATTAAAGAAAATTCCCCTTGCTCACTGGACTGCCATATTATCATTATGTCCCATTCTGCAAATTTTTTTCATTGTTTAGGAAAACAAACAATAGGCCTTTTCTTCTTCATTCGGACTCCGTTTTCAATGAAACTAATTGTGTTTTGATCATCTTGACGAGATGGACACAGCCATATAGTTTTTGAACCAATATGAGAACTATGAATTTTAAGCTAAATACTAAGCCCCTGATCATTCCTCCCCACTAGAAGCCTTTTCGACCCCAAAAGATACTATTATCTGACAAGTAGATGATGGTACAACCCCCTCACCTTTCCAAGCTCGATCCAATTGGTTTTTGACGAATTTGTTTCCTTTAGCTCCTCTCTAAGGAAATCAACATTCACTTGCCTTGAAGACCCCGTTCTATACCTGTACTTGTATTTTCCCTTTTCAAGCTGATCTTGCATTGTTTGTTGCACCATTTTTAGTCGTTCATAGAAACTCATGGTTTTGTCCATGTCTCCATCAAAAGCAACATCCTTCTTACCAAGATGACATAACAAAATATAATGCAAATGGATGACAAATTTCACTACTTGGTTTTATTGACTCAAGCCCAATTGTACATCTTGAAAGTATGAAGTTTTCTGAACATAAATTTCATGTAAAACATAATGATGCTTGAATACAACAGCTACATAACCAATAGGCCTAAAAGGCATAACAATAAACTTGTTGCTTATACCTCTTTTTTACCTTTGAACCAAGTGAAATTTTTGACAAGTATCCATCCAATGAAAGTGCATGGATCGCTGCAACTTAATCTTTACACCATTGAAATCTTCTGACTGAAATAAGATGGTGAAGTTGCTTGCATAAACCTAAAACTCAAATTAACCTTTCAAGTTTGAAAGAGAATAAATAAAAAATTGAACTAACCTTTTGGTTTGAAGACCCATGTGCCTCTTATTGTTTGCCTCCCCACTGGAAGACTTTGCACACACATGAAAATGCATGCCAAGGAGCTTCGAAAGAAGAAATGTCAACAAAAACTCTCCTCAAACATTGGGCTGCTCCCAACAAACCTCTCACCAAAATGACGATCTTGGGCGTTGACCATTCAACAATGGCATCCAACTTGGAGAGGCTTGGCTTCAACTTACCTCCTCCAACATCATGGCCCAAATGCATTAAATAAGTGAAACCTAACTTGTATTTTGATATCTTCAAAACATCAAACATTTTTTCTTCATAGATGACATATGCATAAGAAAACTTTCTAAACATGTTTATGTCACCCAAGTGGACAATTTCTTCAAGAAAGGACTTTTTTTTTTTCCATAATTCAAATACATGTATGTAGTATAATTGCTACAAAGAACATACAACATTAAAATCCATACAAACCATTATTGTTTGGTGTTATGTATATTCTTGCATTGACCTCTTTTTACAACTTTTCTTTGGCGAAAACTACTCCTTTTTTCCTCTTTCTTGAAATACTTACCATTCCTCTTTGGCACCATAACCATCGGTGCACAACATGGCGTAACGGATGATTGAATGAGCCCATTGTTCAACAAACTTTTGCATTGCATTGGTGTCTCTACGCTTTGCAATTTTGTCAACCCTTGCATGCTAACATCACAAAGAGAAACCTCTTGCTGCAAAGATATTTCATGTGAAGTTTCTTTCTCCTTGAAGGGTGATTCTTTCACAACCTGAAATACTTCATCACCCTGATGAACTGAACCAACCAAATCAAAATTGAAACTTGCATTACATGCAACAACATTTTCATAAACAATATCATCATTTGGCTTGAACATGAGAAGTACTAAACTTTTACTTGAATTCATTAGTCTTTTTGCCTCCACTACATTAACCAAGGAAATATTCAGCTTTTTGCGATGGGCTCTCACTGTGTACTCCACACCATTCTTGAACAAGTGATACTTGTTTTCATGGTGGTAAAAGGTTGCTTTTCGGTCATACAAATATGGACTACCCAACACCACACCTAAAATATCAAGCGGTACCACATCTAACTCTACTTCGTCAACAAAATTTGCAGTGATTGCAAACTTAAACAAACATTTTCTTGTAACCTGTAAACTAGTGTCTATTGTTATCCATCCCAAAGGGTATGTTTTATGGTGAGGTACAGTTTCAAGATTCAATTTGTTGACTAAATCTTCAGAGATTAGATTCTCTTGTGACCCACTATCGAAGAGTGTGTCATTCTTGGTGTGTTTAGATATGACCCTAACATGAAATAACTCAATTCATCTCTTTTCATCTGGAGTAGTAGTAGGGTTATAGTTTTGTGAACTAGTGCTTGCAATATCTTGTTTTCCTTTGATTCCCATGACAATGATTTTGTTTTCATAACATGATTCAGAACCTAAATCTTCTTGAGTGATAGCAGTGGTTTTTTGTTTCCCTTTATTGTTGAACTTATTTGGTCTCATTTCTGGATGCAATTTCCAGTAGTGGCCTTCATCATTCCCCTCTTTGGAACAATGTTTTCATGTGATTTTATCCCCTTCTTTCTTCACACTTGCATTCTTCTTTCCTCTCCATTTTCCTGCTTTCTCTTTATCCTTATCCTTAGGTGGCTTTTTATCACTACTCTCTTCATAAGTGTTCTTTCCTCTAGATTCAAGATGTGTGGCTTACATGCGTACTTCATCCAAATTAGTTGGATTGAACATAAGAATAATGTGCTTAAGATAGGAATGTAAACCCCCAATATATTTCAGCAGTGTATCTTGAGAATTCAAATTCACTCCTAATAACAAAGCCCTTTTTCTAAACTCCTGTATATAATCTTGGACTATTTGACCTTTAAGCTGCCTAAAACTTTGCGAACTCATAATGGTTTTTTGCATATAAGATAAAGGATAAAACTATCTCTTAATTGCAGCAACAAATTCAATCCAAGTGATGGATATCTTACCATGGATTCTCATTTCCTCTTGAGTCTTTGCTTCCCACCAAACTAGTGCAGCTCCTTCTAGCCTCAATGAAGCCAACTAGATCTGTATGTCGTCTTCTTGAAGGTTCTAAATTCTGCAGTATACCTCCAACTGTCGAATCCAATTGTCCAACTTTTCTGCATTCACCTCTCCATTGTACATGGGAAGTTCGAATTTTATGTCCAATTTCAGTAACTGAGTTTTTCCTTTTGGGGTTTTGGAATGAGTATGGGTAGTTGCAATGGTGGTAGTGAAATATGATGTTGTGTGAGATGGTGAATATGATGAGGAAGATGATGAGCATGGGGGAGATGGAGGTGGATTTCCACCATTCCCTTTGGAATCCTTCTCATCTTTTTTCTCCTCTGAGCTTCCTTCTCCATGTGGAGGTTTAGAACTCTCTCCAACCATTCTAGTGTTCCTCTCTTCATAGAGGACTTTAACCATCTCAGTCAAAGTGTAGAAAGTTTTCTTAAATTCTTCCTCTTCTGAAGAGGGGCCTTCAAGCTCTCTTTCTCCAAACATAATGGCTATGGATTCAGGCTCAGAAATTTGTACTGATTGTACCTCTTCAATCTCAATTGAAGGAAAAACTTGAGGAGTTTCAAGTGCAACTGGAATTGGAACTTTGGGTGGTGGACATTGTGGCCTTGTGGCTCTCCTTCTTCTAGGCATTATCTCAGGAGTTAAAACCAATAGCTTCCCTTCTCCACTCTGAAACTTTAACCTTATAAGCATCACAAGTTTGCAACCATTAAAATCCTAATTGCACAAACTCAAGCAATCAAGCATTTCAACCTTGAGTTCTGATACCATATTGATCTGTTTTTGTATGATTAGTTTTGTTGTGCTAATAAAATTACAAATTTATAAACATGTGCTTGCTTCTTGCCTTTTGTGTTGAGGTTTCCTTAGTTGTTGGTGCCTACAAACAAGTAAATTTCCTTAAGTTAAACAAGACATTCATGAGAAAAATAGTTTCAAAAACGAATAATCAACATCAAACATGTACAGTGCAGCAAACCATCAAAGAGACACATTAACACATTGTTTTGATGAAGGGGGTCACCCCTCCTAGGCTACATCTCCTTGGTCCAGTTTCCATGGCTTGGGCCTCTATATTATCTCAATGTGGAAAAAATGTTGTTTACAAAGCTCTATGGCTCCTACTACCTACACCAATGTGTTCAGAAGGTCCAAAATAGCCAAGAACACTTTTTTTCTAATCTCAATTTTGTCAAAAATTGAGTAAGTTGTGGCACAAACAATTTTTCCTAGAAAACCTCTGCTAAATCTAGAGAGACTCTAGTTAAGTCCGCCAATTTTGGTAGTGGTTCCGGATTTGGTGGCTCCGCCATAAATTCCGCCAACTTAATAAATGATTTATTTAGGCTTAAACGTGATTATTTAAATGTTAAGAAATATTAGGGGTATGCTTAGCGCTGGCCCTAGCCCCCGGTTCTAGCGCGTGGTCGTATAGGGTGGGGGTTGGCCCGCAAGGCTAGCTCCCATCGCCCCCACCATCAGCAACAAACATGCGCTTCAATAAAAATTCGCGGCAACAGTTTTCAAAGTAACCGCTACTGGTCTAACGGTTTGGCAAGGAATTCGGGTGGGGGAGGTCACGGGTTCAAAACCTGCCTTTGCCCAACACATGTATGTTTTGACATGTGATATGTGCACCATTTAAAATATACGCCATTCATATATATTTTGATGCCAAACTTTGGACTTATGTGCCATTTAAAATATGCGCCATATGAAATTCGAATTTGGATGGTTTATATATGTGAAATTTTGTAATTAATATATTACAATATATAATATATATATTAAAAAAAAAATCCACCATAGAGTCAACTAGCCAATTTTACCTTCCCTGAGACATACTGGCGAATTAGGAGGTGACAATTGTCAAAGCCCCATTGGGCGAAAAATGAAGAAGATTCCCCTTGCTGATTGGACTGCCATGTCATCATTCTATCCCATTCTGCAACTTTTTTTATTTGTTTAAGAAAACGAAAAACATGCCTTTTCTCCTTCATCCGGACTCTGTTTTCTATGAAACAAATTGTGTGGCAATCAACTTGACGAGACAGATGCAGCCATACATTTTTCGAGCTAATCTGAGAACTTTGAATTTTGAGCTAAATACTGAGCACCTGATCAACTAATGAGCTTTCGGGATGCCAAAATCCTTATCAATCAAATGAAAAGTGATGGAATTTTTCCCTCACTTTCTCCTTTTCAATCCAATGGGACTTACTTGTATGCATTCCATTGAAACCAATACGAAGGTAATCCATGTTTTCCCATCGTGAAGTCTTAGTTATCCTGCCAAGAATATTGACATCTTCAGGTAGCTTGTCCAAGTATTCAGGTGCAAAATCATCCACTCTAGGAACCTATCCAACCTCTTTAATCTCCATGATCAAAGGAGGCTCATAAAGATTCAAGTTTTTTACGTTAACAACTGATTACATCTGCATGTATGCTGGAAAATAGAGGCAAAAATCACTGTCTCTGATCTTCTCTAATATGGTGAAAGGACCATATCGTATTGGTCTCAACTTATTTCCTTCCCCTTTCATTATTTCTTTGTTGATGTGGAGCCACAACTTGTCTCCAACCTGAAATTGGTGATCAACCCAGTACTTGTCTTGTCGAGTCTTGTATCGAGCTTGAATTTACTCCAATTGCTCCTGCACTGCTTTGTGAATCATCTAAATCCATTGAATGAACTTTTGTGCCTTGTCCCTAGCATTTTTCTCACTTGAATCTTCATCTCTCCAAAATACCATGTCAAAGGGATCCTTTGGAAGATATCCAAATCATGTCTTGAATGGTAAGTTATGTGCGGATGAATGCACAAGCCTGTTGTATGCATGTTGTACATAAGGAAGTTACTCGTCCCACAACTTAGGATGCTTGCCACAATAGCCCTAGAGTAAATGTATCATTATGTGATTGGCAACCTCTATTTTCTCATCAGTGTACAGATGAAATTTTGTATTCCTCTTAAGCTTGGTGTCCATCGTTCTCCACAAACTTTTCCATAAATCTCCAAAGAAACGAGATTCCCGATCAGACATAATGGATTTAGGCAACCTAAAGTGAACCCATACAGATTGGAAGAAGAGATTAGTAGTTTTCTCTATAGTGATATGCTTTTTACAAGGCATTAAGACACACATTTTGCTAAATCGATCCACAACGACATACAAATAGTCATGACTTCTCCTAGACAAATGAAAACCGGCAACAAAATCCATTGACACACTTTCCCATGGTCAAATTGGAACATGAAGTGGTGTGTAGAGCCCCAATTTTCTATTAGTGGGCTTGCAAACTAAACACAACACATATCCCTTTACATATATTTTTCCAATTTTTTTCAAGTGAGGCGAATAACAAAACCTCTGCAAATGACACAAAGTTTTCCATACACTGAAATGACTGGACACAAGAGGGGTATGTTCCTCTCTGATAACATGTATTCTTTCAATGGTGGGGATACAAAGTTTTCCAAGGTGCTACGACAATTTCCCTCGCAAATGGTAATTTTCTACCTACGATTTATGAGTCAGCATTACATAAATCTCCTTAAAATTTTCATCAACAACATATTCTTCATCATAAATTTCAAAATATAATGAAGCATTTTGCAAAAAAATAGATGCAATAATAGGAGGACGAGAGAGCATATCTGCCACTTTGTTGCTAGTGCCCTTCTTGTACTTTATTACCAGATGAAAATGATGAAGAAAACCCATCCATCTGAAATGAAAATCCTGTTGAAGTTTGGTCTATAAATGGAGGTACTGCAAGGGCTAGTGGTATGTGGGAATGATGGTCTCCTTACCAATCAAATAGTGCTTCCACTTCACGCTTTGGACCAAGGCATACAACTCCTTGTCATATGTGGAATAGTTCACAACAACTTGGGAGAATGTCTCTGAAAGGTAACATACAGGTTTCATCTGCTACATCGACACGGCTCCCATGGCATACCCACTGGCATCTGTCTCAATCTCAAAAGGATATTGGAGGTCAGATAAGGTCAAAATTAGTGTGATACCAATCTTCTCTTTCAGTGTATCAAAGGATTTATGCTTCTTTCCTCCCCACTGAAAGGTTTTCTTCACACTTGTCAAAGAATGCAAGGGAGATGCAATGACAGAGAAGTTGGCATTGAATCTTCTCTAGTACTATATTGCACCAAAAAAGCTATGAACCTTTGTAAAATTGGTGGGTTTAGGTCGCTTTATAATCACAAAAAATTTAGAAGGATCTATTTTTAACTGTCCACCTCCAACAATGTGACCCAAGTAAACCAAAGAGGTATTACCAAATTCAAACTTAGACATTTTGACATAAAATTTTCTTTTTGAAAAACATCAAGCACATTTTTAACATGATTCATATGATCTTCCCAAATTTTACTGAAAACAAGAATGTCATAAAGATACACAAATAAAAAATGTTTAGAAATTTTTTGGCGAAATCACATAATTGATCATTTGTCGACGCGTTTCGAACCAACCAGTGTGGTTCATCGTCAGGACCACACTGGTTGGTTCGAAACGCGTCGACAAATGATCAATTATGTTATTTCGCCAAAAAATTTCTAAACAAATTATGGATCACAGAAGTATAAATTCTTTGAAATAAAAAATGATCAAGAAAAGGTCAGAAAATGTCATTCATCACCCTCATGAATGTGGTCGGAGATTGCACAACCCGGATGGCATCACCAACCATTCAAACAACCCCTATTTTTTCTTGAATGTAGTGTTCCATACATCTTGTTCTGCAATCTTGAGCTGTTGATAACCACTACGCAAGTCCAGTATTGTGAAATAGACAACATTTTTCAATTCGTCCAATAAATCATCAATGTAAGGGAGAGGGTGTCGATTCTTCACCGTTATTTTGTTGATTTCCCTGTAGTCCACACACATCCTCAATGTGCCATCCTTCTTTGCCACCAACACGATGGGTGATCCACATGTAGAAGAACTTGGCCTTATGAATCCTCGATTCAACAATTCTTGCACTTGTTTCTTTGTCTCCTCCATCTCAATGGTTGAAAACCTATACATACCAATATTTGGTAAAGTAGCATCCTGCGGCAAGTGAATTTCATGTTGGATCTCACACTTTTGAGGAAACCCACTTGGGTCTTGAAAAACCCCTTTATAGTTAGAAACAATTTCATACAATTCTTTTTTTATGAGTGGGATCACAACCTTGGAAATCTTAAGATGTCTATGCATCTTTGGCTCTCACAACCATGAGCATGCACCCTTTGCTCGAATTGATCAATCTCTTCATTTTACCTGCACTTACAAGACTTGCACTGATCTTGGCATGATGAGCCCTAACAATGTATTCCACCTCATCTTTCATGAGATGGTGCTTGTTTTCATGGAGAAATAAAATCGTTTTCCTGACATACAAGTATGGACTTCCTAATACAATGCCACAAATATCCAAAGGTACAACATCAGTAGCAACCTCATCTACAAGTTTGGATGCAATCACAAATCGAGCCCTACACTGTTTGGTTACATGCAATTTTTCTTTGTCACACACCCAACCAAGTGGGCAGGGTTTTAGATGAGGCTTGGTTTCCAACCCTAATTTATTAACCAAGGATTCTAAAATAAAATTTACTTGAGAGCTCAAATCAAACAAGGTTTCCACTTTAGTATGTTTCATGACAACTCTAATATGGAACAATTTGGTCCTCTTTCGTTCATTAACAAGAGACTCATTTGAAGAACTTGTACTTGCATGCATTTCAGAATTTTCATTAGCATGAAGAGAAATGTTACCTTGTATTCCCACTATTGTGATCTGTTTCTTGTCACTGGAGTCAGATCCAAGGACCCGCTGTACGATTTCCACCGTCTTTTGTTTGCCCTTTCCACCAAATATCTTTGGCTTCAATTCTGGATGCAACTTCCAACGATGTTCATCATCATGGCCTTCCTTCTTGCAATGTGTGTGAGATGGATTTACTCCTTCTTACTTCTTGGTTGTAATTGCCTTCTTGTCCTTTCCCTTGCCTTTTCCTTTGAACTTGCCATTACGAGGTTTAAAAGATGATTTCTTGGGATGATCCTCTTTTCCATTCTTGCCCCTGCTTTCAAGGTGAATGACCTTCACACTGGCTGCATCAATAGTAGTAGTCTCAAATAACAACAAAGAATGCCTAATGTAACTATGTAAAGCACCAATATACTTTGTTATAGTTTATGGTGAATCAAGCGGAATGCCCAAATTTGAAGGTTGTTTTCTAAACTCTTCTATAAAAATTTGCACATTTTGATCCTTGCCTTATCTTAAATATTTCCATTCCATTAAAGCCTTTTGTCGATAACCCAAAGGATAGAATTTATCTTCTAATGCAGAAACAAAATTGGACTAAGAAGAATGGAGATTACCCAAGTTTTTGCTACCTTTATGCAGCTTGGTATCCCACCAGACGAGAGTGGTGCCACTCAGTCAAAAAGATGCCAATTGGATATTGGCCTCATCTTCAACGATCTGCTAAATCCGAAAATAGACTTCAATCTATTTGGTCCAATTATTTAACTTTTATGATTAAATTCTCCATTATATGTGGGAAAATAAAACTTTATATCTAGCTTAAAAATGGAATTTTATATGCATTCCTATGATGTCCATTAGAATGATGAGAAGAGGAGGAAGAAGAATTATCATGTTATGAGAAAAAGTTTTTTGGCATAAATCACATGATAGATCATTTGTCGACGCGTTTCGAACCAACCAGTGTGGTTCATCGTTAGGACAAGTTGAAGAATCGGATCTAGGCTGCATGTTAAATAGTCAGAGCAGAACCTATAACGGCTAAAATTGACCAGGTAACGTCTATATTTTACTAGAGGTTAGACCTCCTAACAGTTATATTTGACTGGGAAACGGCTAGATGGACTAGATAATGGACAAGGATAGGAAAACATAACTATGTTTAAATAAAAAATAAATATCTAGTTAGTCTAAAAAAAATTAATTATTAAATTAATAGTAAGTTAGTCAAACCTTTATTAAAAATGTTTAAATTTATATAATAAAGTTAGATAATTAAGATAATGTAACAGGTAAATTATCTAACTATTTAATTATATCAAATTTAAACATTTTTAATAAAGGTTTGACTAACTTACTATTAATTTAATAATTAATTATTTTTTTAGACTAACTAAATATTTATTTTTTATTTAAACATAGTTATGCGTTCCTATCCCTGTCCCTTATCTAGTCCATCTAACCATTCCCCAGTGAAATATAACTGTTAGGAGATCTAACCTCCAGTAAAATATAGACGTTACTTGGTCAAATATAACCGTTATAGGTACCTGGTCAATTTTAGTTGTTATAGGTTCTGCTCTAACTATTTAACATGTAGCCTGGATCTGATTCTTCAACTTGTCCTGACGATGAACCACACTGGTTGGTTCGAAACGCGTCGACAAATGATCTATCATGTGATTGATGTTGAAAAACTTTTTCTCATAACTTGATATGGATCACAGAAGCCTCAATTCAACAAGAACTATCATTGGAAGATGGAGAGGGAGGTTCAAGAGGCTCTCTTCCTTCTCCTAGGTTTACCAAGGCATGATCACCTCGATCTTTCTTCTCTAGCTTCGTCATTATCTTCTCATATTTTGCAAACAATTTGTCCACTTTCTCTACCATGGTGAAGAAGATATTGCGATAATTTCTCTCTTCCTCCAATCGAGCTTCCTCATCTTCCATGTTTCTTCTTCGTGTTGCACGCCTTACTTCAAGATCAAAGTATTTGAGTTTTCCTTCACCTGTTTAGAGCTTGTTCCTAGTTAGCATTCACTCATGCAACTCGCATCAAGAAGACCTGCTCAGAGACCAAACTTGATCTAGATCTTTTACTTCAAATATGCATACAAAATTGCATTTAAAAGAGCATGTAACCAAGTGAGGCAATCACATAAAAGAAGCAGAAATCGAAAGCAAACATGAGAACAAAGGCACACAAATAAGTTGATAATGAAGTTCACCCATTGCGGGCTATGTCTCTAGGCCTTGCTAAATGTGGGGAGGTATCCTTCATTAATTTTCAATGAAATAAAATTACATGCAATTACAAAATGACACCTTATACCTCGGCTTTCGGGGATGGCCTGAAAATGTAGACCTCTGCTGAAGAAACATACTACATCATTGAGTTCCTGGAAAAACATCGTGAAAGATGACTATAAATTCGACCTTATTCTGTGTTGGTGACCTCTAGGGCTCTAGGGAATCTTTTAGATTCCCTAAGAAATTCTCTCATGGGAATATTCCAAGAATATGCCAGAGAATATTCCCCACCTCAGCTTTCACACATGTAGGATTTTGTTTCGGGTTCTGCAATGTTGGTTTCGTTCAGTCGTCAAGATATTGCATCTCCCCCCACCATGCGTTGGTATGACTTTAAATAAACTTAGTGGGTGGAGATTACAAGACAACCCCGGTGCGCGCGATGGTTATGGTATCCAAGTTAAGGTTCTTATGGGTCGAGGGTCAAGGCTTCAACCCCCGGATCTGCCCACCGATCGATATATATTTTGTAATGAACCCAAAGCGGTTCCACCTGTTTTAATCGCTGGTGGCTTCCAACTATATATATATAATATATATATATATATAATATATATATTATATATAATGGTAATCTTCATCGATCTGGCCGACAGGGTTTGACTGCCCGCCTGCTAATGTCCTGATTTTATTTTTTATTTTTTAATTAAAATTGCCCCTAAAGAGATTTTTCCGTTGTCGATTTTGGAGGTCACTAAACAAACTAAGTAAGTGACAATTTGGTTTCCACTGGAAACTAAAACAATGCAAAACATAACCTCGTTAAGAAAAACTAGTAGTTGCTAACTGGGCACCACATCGCATGCCTTGATTCATTTGTACTGCGACTAGGTCATTGACTGGGTTGTTGACATCACCTGCCATGTGTCACCTCCTTATTGACCCCCTACCGACTGTACTTCCAAGTCATCATGTTGATGTCAGCATCTGTATAGATGACATCAACATTCATACCATTGACGTTAACGCCTCGTCTCCTCCTGTGGGTCCTGTCTCTGAAAAAGTTTAGTTGTTTCTCAAAAACTTTAGCTGGCCATAACTTTCTCATAGTTCTAGATCCAACAAAACCAGATCCAGCAAAACCAGTCATAGTTCCAGAGATCAAGAGGAGACCAACATGGATTAGATCTACATTAGAAGAGGAAAAAGGACATGCAACTCCTGATGACACATCTAGAGAATTTAAGAAACTTAAGAGGTTATTTAGTTATGCATCTCATATGAAAAAACTCATTGATGAATACCCTTCCACATATGAAGAAGAAACTAGCCAGCAGGTATGGAAGGAGGCGACGAATAAAGAATATCAATAAATTATGAAGAATGATGTCTAGGAGATTGTGACAAGGCTTGAAGGGAAGTCAATGGTGACTTCCAAATGTATATGCAAGATCAACCATGCCGCAGATGGTAGTATTGAAAAATACAAGGCATAGTTTGGAACTAGAGGGTTCTCCTAGAAAGATGGAGAAGACTATGATAAGACCTTTTCTCCAGTAGTTAGGTACACCATTATTAGATCCATCATTTCTCTTGTTACTTCATTATGATGGAAATTGGACCAGATGTATGTGAATAATTCTTTCCTTAATGGTGTGACTGAGGAAGAGGTGTACATAGAGCAACCTCAAGGCTTTGAGGTATTTGGAAAGGAATCTCATGTTTTCAAGATGAATAAGGACTTGTATGGACTCAAGAAAGCTCTAAGAGCTTCATATGCTTGTATTGACAACTATCTGACAAGACTGGGATTTACCAAGAGTGAAGCCAATCCAAACCTTTACTTTAAGGTTATGAAGAATGCACTTTTGATTTTACTATTATATGTTGATGACTTGTTTCTGATAGGTGCCAAGCCTATTATTATCTAGTGCAACAAGTAGTTGGATTGTGTGTTTGATATGAAGGACCTTCAGTTGATGCATTATTACTTGGAATTAGAAGTATGGAAGAAACCTGATGAAATCTTCCTTGGTCAAGAAATATGTGCATTAGAGATCCTTCAGAGATTTGGTATGATGGATTGCAAATCCATGGCGACTCTTGTGGTGACTAACTTGAATAAGTTAAGATGCTCCAACTCTAGATTGGTAGATCCATATATGTATTGATGACTGATTGGTTCATTGATGTAATTGGTTAAAACCAAGTCAAACATATGGTTTTTTGTGAACACATTTAGTGAGTTCCAGGTTGAACCGAGACATGAGAATTTGATTGTAGCAAAGCACACTTTGAGATATTTGCGTGGTATAGTGAATTATGGCTGAAATTTGTTACAAACAAGGATGTACAACTTCAAGGATATATGTATGTTGATTGGGTAGGAAGTGTTGACGATAGTAAAAGTACCACGGGAGTATGCTTTAGTTTGGGATCTGTTACAATAGAATGGATGAGTAGGAAGCAAAGGTTTATTGCAACCAACACTATTGAAGTAGAGTGCATCACAACCAATGAGGCTTCTACTGAAGCAATATAGCTCTAGAGGTTGTTTTCAGGATTGTTCTACCAAGATTTGGAACTGATGATGATACACTCTTATAATCAAAGCTATGTGAAGCTTTCATAGAATCTTGTGTTCCATGACAGGTCGAAGTTTATTGAGATCAAGTACCACTACATCCATGACATGGTGCAGAGGGGAGAAATACGGCTCGAGTACATCTCCATCATTGAGTAGGCAACTAATGTTATGATGAAGCCATTTTCGAGAGTCAAGTTCATGTACTTCAGTGATAAAATGGGGCTTGTGGATATTACCTCTCTTGTTGAGGGGTAGTGTTGATATGCCTGCAGCATAGATGGATATTCTCTCGAAAGGGAGACTAGGTCCAAGATAACCAGAGGGCTCAATAGGCAGTGTTGAGTGAGTGTCTCTTGGAGGAGGACCCTAATCACACACCGAGGATGGTAGAGTGAGGTCCTAGATCCTGATCACACACCAAGAATGTTGGAGTGAGGTCCTTCAACATTTGTACCTTAATAACACACCAAGCATGGTGGAGTGAGGTCCTTCATCATGGACCTTGATCACACACCGCGAAGGTGGAGTGAGGTCGAAGACCCTGATCACATACCAAGTAGGGTGGAGTGAGGTCCTTTTAGCATATAGACCCGATCAACAACCAACAAGGGGTTGAGTGATGTCTTGGCCTAAAGTGCTCACTAGTAAGGATGAGTGAGTGCTTACTAGTTGAGGGTATCAACATTTTGGCCTAGATAGAGGTCATGGGATTCGAGGACCAATCACTCTAGAGGAGTGAGTCCTTATATGTTGATGTCATTGCCATGGGTTTAGTACCACCCTATATATGGACACTAGCGGATGATGATGCTCGTAATGATGGATAACCTTTTTTTGTAGAGAAATTCGTTCAATTTGAGAATACCTATGACAATGATTATGAATACTTCCCTAGTTAAGAGTGTTAAATAGCAACAAGAAATCCTAATTTAATTTGTCCTTGAATTAAATTAGGAATTAAATCGAAATTCTATTCTCATAGCAACTCGTAATAGTTAACCAAGTTAAGTTGACTTATTTGGCTTAGGAAATTCAAGTTGAATTCTATCTAGAGTCATATAGACTGATACCTAAATTTTAGGGGCCCAAGTTGAGTTCTTTTGAGTTGTAATTAATTAACTCAATCTAATTGAGTTATAGTCAGTTAAACTAGTTCTAACTGTTGGAGGAACTAGTAGGAGGTCTAGTAGTGGGGACGAGCACCAGTGCATATTCACTTCCAAACCAGTTAATTCAATATTCACTCATAAATAACCCATGCATGTCAGTTCAGAGGAAGACCTAGTTGAGATTAGGGTTTAGGGACAGTGTACTATCATTTGTATAATTTTTCTAGTTCTACGGATGGTGCATGTACTTAGTAGAAGGCCTATGGATGGATTGCGTAGTCATGGGTGGAGAATTTCCTAATTAAATATGGGCTAATTCTCTTAGGAATTGAGCAAGGAAGTAGGGGCTTGGCAGGAAGCACAATTGGCTAAGTGTTGGACTGAGATGGTTTTTGAAGCAGAGAGATAGATTGTACTTGTGTAGGAATTGTTCGGGTTGAACAAGCATTGTATTTTCTTTTCAGATCTTCTGGTTAATGCAATATAGATAGTCAGGGGCTTTCAATAGTTTCTTTCCCCATAAAAATATTGTGTTATGTGCAATTGATACTTTCCTTTTTTGCTTATTGTTTTCATTGATCAATTTTGGTTTGTATTGAAGAGTAGTGTAGATTCTTGGCTTGTGTTTTAGCATATCACATAAGTTGTTGAATCTAGATTAAAAATCTATGTGGTATCAGAGCTAAAGATAGTATAGAATAGGAGAATTTGAGTTTGTTGTGTAAGTGAAATTGAATTTTCAATTTCATACTTTAGAGTCAGAAATATTTCATTCTACGGTTTAAGACTTGAGTATGCCCTAGGGGGAATATCTAATTACATAGCTTGGAAGGACATGATGGAGGCAATGCTGGAAGACAATAACCTCAAGGATTTCATAGATCATGATATTCTATAGCCTCCAACATATGATGTTAAAGACCTAGCTGAATGGAGAAAGTGTGTGGCAAAAGCGAGAAGGATTATCCTGGAAGGAGTTCGAGATCACATTGTCTCCAAACTCCACAATAAAGACACTCCATTTGCAATGTGGAAGGCATTTACAGACCTGTTTCAAAATAGCAGTGACCAAAGGAAGCTCATACTGAAGGACAAACTTAGAAATATCAAGATAGAGAAGGGCGACTCTATTCTGAAGTACTTAACCAAATTCACCCATTGTCCAAATGAGCTTGGATGTGTCGGGATTATTATTTCTGAAGACTATCTGGTGAGCCTAGCACTTCTAGGAATTCCCAAGAGATAGAATAGTTAATAGGACTCAGTTAATGGGATGGAGAATCTACCAGAGTGGGAGCGATTATGGTCTGACTTGGTACGGGAAGAGATTTGGCAGAACACTAGAGGCAAATCCTCATCAAAGCATGATGATGAGGAGAATTGTGCCTTAGTGGGTAAGGAAAATAAAGGGAAGGGGAAGTCATCCCATTCCAAATCATATTCTTGTTAGGGTGGCAAGAAGAAGGGCATGTCAAAATTCAAATGCTTTCACTGTCACGAGCTGGGACATTTTAGTACAAAGTTTCCGCTCAAGAAGGTAGGTAAGAAGTCATCAGGAGGAGTGATAGGTGAGGCTCTTACTTCATAATTCAAGCTGGACTTTACCCTCATCACTTGTATGGTGTCATCGATGATGGGTAGTGTGTGTTACATGGATAGTGGAGGTTCTTTCCACATGACCGGTAACAAAGAGCTCTTTACTAACTTGGAGGAGAAGGATCTCCATATGCATATCGAGATGGCTGATGATGGGAGATATAGCGCTACCGGGATTGGTACAATTACCTTTTTGAGGGTGTCAGGTTCTCCCCTCACTTTGAGAGATTTTATGTATGTTCTTGTTTGAAGAATAACTTGGTATCTATTTCCATCTTGGAGGATAGAGGCTATGATGTGATATTTAGTAAGTGAAAGGCGTTCCTTTGTCACATAGCCATAGGATAAGTGAAGAGGATAGGGGTTAAAGTGAAGAACCTCTTCAAGTTGGGGTAGAAGATTGTGCTCCCTTGAGCACAAAAGTAGAGAAGGTGTAGAGTTGAGACATCGGTGAGTTGTGGCATAGGAGGTTGGGTCACTTGCACCATGGCACTTTGAAGATCATGCAACACATTTCTACTGGTCTTCCCAAAGGCACACCAGAGCAAGTAGACACATGAAAAGGGTGTACATTGGGAAAGTACACCAAAGCTTCCTTCCATGACAAAGATAGTCAAGCACAAGCGATTCTTGATCAAGTTCTCTCAGATGTGTGTGGACCGTTCTCGACAGCATCCACGACCAAGAACATGTATTATGTTATATTTGTTGATGATTTTTCTCGTAAGTGTTGGATCTTCTTCATGTAGAAGAAAGATCATACTTTCGCAAAGTTTTTTGAATTTAAAGCACTGGTCGAGAAAGATACTAGCAGGAAAGTTAAAGCTCTTAGGAATGATAACAGTGGAGAGTATGTGTTGAATGAGTTCAAAAACTTCTATGCATCAGAAGGCATTCGATGGGAGTTGATAGCACCTCATAACCCACAATATAATTTGGTGGTTGAAAGGAAGAACAAAAGTATTGTGGGAGTGGCATGGGCGATGTTGCATGATTAGGGCCTACCATTACACTTGAGGGCAGAAGCATGCAACACAATTGTTTCTTGCATAACAAAAGCCCTTATCAAATTCTCTGGATGAGTACACCAGAAAAGGATTTTTCAGGGAAGAAACTAGATGTGGCACACTTCAGGATTTTTGGTTCATTAGTCTACTGCCATGTAACCAAAGATGCACAAAAAAATATTGAGCCAACAACAAAGTTGGGCATACTTTTGGAGTACACATATACACCTCACAACTATCGGGTGTACTTGTCAACTAGCAACATGACAATGGTTCACAAAGTTGTAAAATTCAATGAAGAGAAGGCCATGAGATGTTCCCTTGAGAAGAAGATTCAACCACATGTGGCTGAGGATATTTTAGCTCCTAAGGAGGAACCTCAGGATGATGTGGAGAAACCACATGTAGAGGAGTAGGAAGTGGAGACACCCACTCTTGCAGAGTATTCCAAAGATGGGAGAAAGCACACCAGAGAGGGTAACAGGTTATTGCATGATGCTCAAGAGAATGTGGGAGCACCCACATAACAACGTAGGCAAAGGAGGTCACTAGAGAGGTACACTAGCTACATGGCTATGATGAGCGGATGTGTAGAGATTGAGCCATCCTCTTTTGAGGAAGAAGTGCAACAACTAGCTTGGGTTGATGCCATAGTTGAGGATTATGACTCCATTGTCAGGAACAATGTTTGGGATGTGGTCCCAATACTAGAAGACAAGTCACTAGTGAGTTCTAGATGGGTTTGCAAGGTAAAGTAAGCAACGGATGGTAGTGTGGAGAAACACAAGGCCAGGTTTGTGGCCAGTGGTTTTTCTCATGTTTACTCCTGTTGCAAGGTACTCATCAATCAGATTCATTCTAGCACTGTAAGCATAAATGGGATGGAAGATACATCAAATGGATGTAAAGAAAACATTCCTCAATGGAATTATTGAGGAAGACGTGTATATTGAGCATCTTGAAGGATTTGAGACCTTCAATAGAGAGTCGCATGTGTGTCGACTCAAGAGAGCATTGTATGGATTGAAACAAGCACCCCGTGCGTGGTACACTAGGGTCGATAGATATTTCACTAGGTTGGATTCACCAAAAGTGAAGCAGATGTGAACCTTTACCATATTATGGTTGAAGGTAAATTGTTGATTATTGTTTTATATGTCAACAATTTGATTCTGCTAGGTGCTGATAAGCTGATCAAGTCTTGCAAAGAGAATCTTGCAAGAGAGTTCGAAATGAAGGACTTGAGGCTCATGCACTACTTTCTGGGTATGTAAGAATGGCAAGGTGATGAGGAAATTTTTGTTTCTCAGGGCAAGTATGCCAACGAGATACTCAAAGGGTTCCACATGGAGAGTATTTTACCCATGGAGACTCCTCTAGTAAGTAACTAGAGGAAGGAGGATGCTACTTCCGGTGAAGTAGTGGAGGCTACTATTTACAGGCAGCTTGTGGGTTCACTCATGTATTTGGTGAACACACGACCAGACATGTGTTATTGCAGTTGACCAGCTTAGTCAAGCAATTATTAAGCCGACCAAGCTGTATTGGAAGGCAACCAAACATGTGTTGAGATGCCTTAGAGGCACTACTCATTATGGGAGTGAAGCTTCAAGGCTTCACCAATGCAGATTGGGTAGGGAGTCCATCCAACAGGAAGAGCACATCAGGTGGGATCTTCAGTATTAGGTCATCAATTGTTTCTTGTTACAACAAGAAATAAAGATCAGTTACACTTAGTTCAACAGAAGCAAAGTACATGGATGCTAGTCTATCAACTTGTGAGTCTATATGGATGAGGAAGATTCTTGTTGGCTTGTTTGGTCAGCAGATGGATCTAATTGTTTACTGTGACAATCAGAGTTGTATCAAAATCTTTGAGAATCCAGTTTTTCATGATCGGTCCAAGCATATTGATATATGGTATCATCATCTTCGAGATTGTGTGCAGAGGAGAATTGTGTTGTTGGAGTACATTCCCACAAAGGAGCAATATGCATACATTTTGACAAAGGCTTTGTCAAGATGCAAATTCGAGTTTCATAGAGGCATGATCAGGGTAGCAAATAATCCCTTTCTTGTTGAGAGGGAGTGTTAAAAATAGCAACAAGAAATCCTAATTTAATTTTTCCTTAAATTAAATTAAGAATTAAATAGAAATTATATTCTCATAACAACTTGTAATAGTTAACTAAGTTCATTTGACTTAGTTGGCTTAGGAAATTCAAGTTGGAAGTCTATATAGAGTCATGTAGAGTAATCCCTAAATTTTAGGGGCCCGGGTTGAGTTCTTTTGAATTGTAATTAATTAACTCAGTCTAACTGAGTTATAGTCAATTGAGCTACTTCTAATTATTGGAGGAACTAGTAGGAGTTCTAGCAGTGGGGACGGGCACCTATGCATCTTCACTTCCACACAAATTCACTGAAGATTCACTCATAAATAACTCATGCATGTGAATTCAAAGGAACAACCAGTTGACATTAGAGTTCAGGGACAATGTACTATCATTTGTATAATTTTCTGAGTTGTACAAATGGTGCATATAATTAGTAGAAGGCTTATGGATGGATTGCACAGGCATGGGTGGAGAATTTCCCAATTAAATGTGGGCTAACTATATAAGGAATTGCACAAGGAATTAGGGGATTGGCAGACAACAAAATTGGCTAAGTGTCGACTTGAGCTAGTTTGTGAAACAAAGAGATAGATTGTACTTATGCAGGAATTGTTTGTGTTGAACAAGCATTGTATTTTTTTCTCAGATCTTCTCGTTAATGCAATATAGATAGTTGGGAGTTTTGAGCAGTTTCTTTCCCTAGAAAAATATTGTGTTATGTGAGATTGATATTCTTCCTTTTCTACTTATTGTTTTCATTGATCAATTTTGGTTTCTGCTGAAGAGTAGAGTAGGTTCTTGTCTTGTGTTTTAGCATATCACATAAGTTGTTGAATCTACAATAAAAATCTACAAAGAAAGAGATTTGAATTTGTAACTATGTTAGGTCTTCATAAGGTACATTTGGTCAATTGATGTAATTGTATTTATCATTGTAAAACATATTTATAAATTCTCAAGTCAAAGGAAAATTTATTTTTGAGTCAAAGTTCCATTGCGAATTCTTAAAGATGAAAATTTGAATTTTTGAAATGTAAATTTTGCCTCCAAAAGTGACAAGTTGACTTCCCTTCGAGTCAAATCGACCTTGGCCAAGAGAAACATCCATTCACCCAAGACAAACTAATATATAAAGGTATCTCAACCTCCTTCATTTGGGCATTCACATTTTCTTACACAAGAGAGTTTATGGGAAAGCAAGCGAAGGAAGAGAAGGACGAAGTAGGAGGATGAAATCTCTCTTTTCTCTCTTCCCTCCTCTCTCTCTCTCTCTCTCTCTCTCTCTCTCTCTCTCTCTCTCTCTCACTCATTCATATTACACGTGTGGATTAGTCTCTCTCTCTACGGTTCACATTTTTCTAGGGCAACTGTTGCAGGGGGAAATTTCTGGGCTACTAGGGTAACTGTTGCAGGGCCGAATTTTTTGGGGCAACTGGCTATTGTAGGAGGGCCACAATTATGGGTCATAAAGGTAGTGCGAATTGCAGGATCAAATTTAGTGACTATAATTGGAGGAGAAGACCAAGTTTGACCATAGGTCTAGGTGTGTCTCTCATTGAACAAGAATAATTTCTCTATTGAAAAAGGTTGTTGGGTTCTTCCCCTTTGTGGGTTTTCCTAGGGTAAATCTTGTCTTTTTTTGTATGTTGTGATCTCTATTGTTCCAGTGTCCTTTATGGTTGAATTTATGAAGTATAATTGTTAAATGATATATTGGAATAAGTTAAAAGATGATCTACATCAAAAGTAATCATCATAATTTCAAAAATATTGTGCTAACCCTAATTGCACTAATAAAATCAGCAAAAGATCCTCTTTGATATGCGCTTCTTCCTAACTAATTTTTATTTCTTCTAGTGAATCCTCTTGGACAAGAAAACCTTCTCGATTTTCTTTTGCTTCTTCATTATCTCAGGTCTCTTCTTCCTTGTATATTGTATAATGTTCGCTCTGAGCTCCTTCCCACCATTTGGGACTCTAACTACTTTTCCCGGCTCTATTATTTTGCAATCACTTAAAACAATTTTTTATTACATGCCCTATTTCATAACACACTTGACATTGAAATGAAACTTTATCATAATAAATCTTTTGAAGCCATACACAATCTAGAGTCATTAGACTTATCTCAACAAGAAATATCTAATTAAAAAAAATCTCCAACATATTTGAGCATAAGTGGTCTTAAAAAAAATTCCATTTTTGAATTATGGCAATAAAATTTCCGTATTGAATTTCCAATAGAAGTTAATGATGGGAGATTCCAAAGATGTCGGTGAAGGTTCAGGAGCCTTACCCAAACTGGAGCCATGGAGATCAATGTCGTAACTAGATCAAAAGTAGGAGCCTAGGTTTGCATGAAGAGACCAACACTACCCTAGAACCAAGGCCTAGAATCACAAATAATATTTTTATACTCAAGATTGTCAAACTTAAGGAAAAACAAAAAAAACAAAAAAAAAAAAACAAAAAAAACCTAACCTAGAGAGTAAATATTCAGATCACCAGACAATAGAGGTTTCCACAAATTAGAAATCCACTTGTGGAGATTAGTCAATCACAGCCAAAACCTATTAAATCTACAGACCAAACCTTGATTTGGAAAAAAAATTGCAACTAAAGACTTACTCCTCCAAGGGAACATTTAAGGCATGAGCTTCTTGAATTGTTGGAAGAGAAAATCTAGATATCAACATGGCACTACAAGAAATTTTGGCTTGATCTTCCTGGGAGGAAGGATTTGTAGAACTAGTTGCAATTCCTGCAAGGGAAATAGTCTTCTCCATTGTAGCACAAATGTTCTTCATTATTCGGAGGATGTGAGAACCATGTGGTAGATGTCTAAGGGAGATCCATGTAGCAGAGGAGGGATGACCGGCTAGGGTGAAACCCTAGCCACCAAGAGGGTCTACAGGGCCATTGCCATAAATTTTGAATATCTTAAGAAAACATCCTAGGGTACTTTTGATAAAATTTTCATTTTTTGTTTCACTATACTTCCAAAAATATATCCTATGGAAGTTAGTGGTTTGTGAATGGTCCTAAAATCACTTTCAAACAAGTAATCTTGGCATTTTCACTATAACTTTGTTTCTATAATACTTTAAACTATGATTTTTTTAAATATCTGAAGAGACATACGAAAGTAACATAGGTAAAAATTTTAGAATCTGATTTGAAAAATTGGACACACAACACACTTCACAAGTTCACTCTTAGGAAGGGGTTCAAAATTAGCAAGTTTTTGGGAAAGTTATCATAAATTTCACTCGACACATCAAACTTTGGTCAAACTTGTGTAATTACAAAGAAGACATTTCATAGTACTATAGGAAAAAAATTGAAATTCAAAGAGATCTAAAATCTCAAAGATATTTCAAGGCAAAGGTCAGACATCTATACAGTCTCCAAATTAAGGTTTTAAGGGTATGTAACTTACAAGCAATATAACTTTTGATTGAAATATTCATTCTTTTAATGACCGAAAAATGTGATAAGGAGGAGCATTATTATTATTTTCTTACATGCCTCCAAAGAATGATCCAAAAGCTACTACAAACATAAGCATCATAAAGGCTTGTCCATGACTTATGAAGAAATATAATATGTCCATTATCGGATATGCACGTTGGAAAGTTAGCTTCCATAAATACAAGAATCAATGAAAAGGGGTATGGATGAAAATAAGGAAGAAAATCTAAGAAGATATAACAATTGGAATAAAATATGGGTGGAATGGAACAAAATATTATAGAATCTGTAAATGGGAGGCTCCTTAAAATTGATAATGTATTTGGAGGAATTCATGAAAATAAAGGTAGTATTCAATTTGAACAACTTGCCAATAATAAGAAATTTTGAAGTGGATTTAACTCCAGTTGTGGAGTGACTCATGAATGGTTTCCTAAAGGAGTGACCCTTCCCAAGGTTGAATTAAAGAAGTTTTATGGAACAAATCTCTTTACCTGGTTGCACCAAATATAACAATATTTTGAATTGCATAATAGTATGGATCATAAGCAAAGGACTCACATAGAAACTTTGAACTTTGAGATATAAAACCATATCAATGGTATCAATGGGTAGTTAAAAGAAAGACCCATTCTTATCTTGATGCTTGGGGTTTATTTACAAAGACTTAGAAGCACAATCTCGGGAACAAGACTACTTCAGTCAATTGACACAAATCAAGCAATTTAGTGATATTGAATATTACAGTTCAAAATTTCAGGTTTTGGCCACAAGGAATGATAACATAAGTGTTGAACATTTGTTTGAATCTTACATGGGTGTATTAAAAGAAGACATTAATCATGAACTTCTCCTAAAACATCTAAAAAATTATATGGAAGCTATGCAATTTTCTTGTCATATTCAAGCCAAGAATAAGATTACATGCAAGTCTATCATGTGAGCATACATAGGAAGCATAAACCATTTTGGGGTTCATAAGACAAACCTACCTCAACCTACTCAAATATCAAAGAAGCAAATGGAGGAAAGAATAAAATTTCATGTATCTTGCCTAAAATTGGTTGTGGGGCGAACTATGCCAGTGCAAATATAACTTTTAGAATTAGATTAAGAAGGGAAGTTGGTTCTCAAACTAAAAAATGCCATGGACCAACATTCTCTATGTCTTCAAACTAGAATCATTATGGAGTACCTAATCAAGTGGAATAATATTCCTCTAGAAGAGGTTACATGGGAAAATGAACTGTTCATGAGGAAACACCCTTAATTACAAGATTTTAAGGAAACACAATTTAAAAGAGGGGGGTTATGTTAAGGCCCTTTGGCCCCTATATTAAGGCCTTAATAATAATTAATTATTAGTTTATTTGTTACATTAGGAGGCTGGATGGAACCTTTCATTTTAATTGTACCCTTTTTCTCCTATATATACCAAGGAGAGCTAGTCTTAGGATCATCAAATCTTGTCTTATACATTTTATTCATTGTAAAAGGAGATCTCCCCCTCAAAGTGGACTATAATTATTGGATTCTTATCATTTTTAAGGTGCATGGTTCATAACAACTCTTGTCAAAAAATGATAACCCATGGAAAATAAAATTATAGAGGCAAAAACAAGAAACTCAAACCTTCCAAGATTGAATTAAAGAAGTTTGATGGAACAAAACTCTTTACATGGGTGCACCAAATATATAAATATTTTGAATTTCATATTATGGATCATAAGCAAAGGGATCACATAGAAACTTTGCACTTTGAGATAAAACAAAATCAATGGTACCAATGAGTAGTTAAAAGGAAGCCCCATTCTTATCTTTATACTTGGGCTTTATTTACAAGAGACTTAGAAGCACAATATGGCAAAGCTTGAGAACACGACTACTTTAGTCAACTGGCACAAATCAAGCAATTTAGTGATATTGAATAGTATAGTTCAAAATTTTAGGTTTGGTTACGAGGTAGGATAACATAAATGTTGGGTGTGTGTTGTTGAAAATAGCAACAAGAAATGCTAAATATAGAAGTGCTAAAAATAGCACTACCATAAATAGCATTTCGTGATACCTTCCTATTTCAGTTAGTCCCTGAACTAAAATAGAGAAGTAAAATTCGAATTTGATATTACCAGCTGTTTGTAAAATAATTAATTGATTCATCTTGAGTTAATTAGTTGTAGAAAATCAAACATGAAGTCTATGTGGAGACATGCAACAGTTTCTCCATTGTTTGAGGAATTTATCCATCAGTTAAAGAGATAAGGATGAGTTGTAATATTAAGTTGTAATTAGTTGGCTCAGTTAACTGAGTCAAGTCCAGTTAGATTAGTTCAAACAGTTTGTTGAATTAATTGTGAGTTCAGTTTGTTAAGACATGCATGCATGTAACTATTGCACTTCAGATAACTGAATATTCTCTCATAAATAACTCATGCATGTCAGTTCAGACAGAGACCCAATTGAGATCAGATGGAGGGACAATGTACTATCAGTTGCAAGAATATTCCATTGTGAATATCTCTTGCATGCAGAAGGAATTCATTACTTGGAGATTACACAGTTAATTCTTCAGTTTAGTGAGTGTGTGATGAGGCCAATCACACAGGTGGAATCATTGGACCCCAAGAAGAACTGCGCAATGAAATAGGAGGCTTGGAGGGCTGAGGAAAGACATATCTTGTGTCTACTCAGTTCGTGAGCTATATTGTTTGATTGCAGAGAGAGCATGATAGCTTGTGAGCTAATTCTTTTTGTAATACTGAACATATTTCCACTTGTATGATAATACAAAGATTGGGGTTTTAGGTTGAGGCTTTCCCCAGGTTATTCTTTTGCGTTCATGTGTGGTTGATTTCTCTTCATTTGTTATATGTGTTCTGTTTGATCTTGCTCTTATTCGATTAAGCGTTCGCAAGTTTGTTTGTAGAAGTAGATCAAGTATTTTTCTTTAGTATATTGCATTATTAGGTGATCTACAGTGGGAATTTCTACATGGTATCGGAGCAAAGGTGATCAAAGCGAAGAACAATATACAAGAAGGGATAATTTCAAAGTTTGAGGTTCCTGAATATAGAAATCGAGTTCTTATCACATCTCAATTTCACCAATGGCGTTCAACGGTTTAAGACTAGAGTATGCCCTTGATGGTAGCTTGAATTATATAGCCTGGAAGGATCGCATGGAAGTAGTATTAGAGGATAATGGTATAAAGGACTCCATTGATCAAGAAGTCCCCAAGCCGACTAATGCTACAGAATTGGTAGAATGGAAGAAATGTGTGGCTAGAGCAAGGAGAATCCTTCTGGAGGGAGTTTGAGACCACATAGTCTCGAGTCTCCATGGGAAGGAGACATCATTTTCGATGTGGAAAACATTGAAATATCTATATCAAAACAACAACGATCAGAGGAAGTTGGCGCTGAAAGACAAGCTTTGGAAAATCAAGTGTGAAAAGGGCGACACGATCTCTACATATCTGAACAAGCTCACCACCTGTAGGGATGAGCTTGGGAGTGTAGGGATTACGACAGTCGATGATGACATGGTGAGTCTTGCACTCCTCAGTCTTCCTAAGAGCTAGCATAGCTACCAAGACTTGGTTAATGGAAGAGAAAAACTGCCAGATTGGGAATGACTTTGGTCGGGTCTGATGCAGGAGGAGATAAGAAGAAGCACCGGAGATGGATCCTCGTCAAAGCATGATGATGAGGAAAATCTAGCCTTAGAGAGTAAGGCAAGGAAGGGGAAAGGGAAGGTGTCCCATTCCAAATCCAATTCTTCCCATGGTGGGAAGAAGATTGACAAATCGAAAGTGCGATGCTTTCATTGTCACTAAGTGGGCCATTATGCTACAAATTGTCCACAAAATAAATCCAAGAAGGGATCCTCAGAAGGGTTCTGATGGTGAGGCACTGGCCTCACAGTTTGGGTTGGATTTCTCTCTTATTGCATGCATGGTTTCATCCATGTTGGGATGTGTGTGGTACCTGGACAGTGGAGCTTCATTCCACATGTCAGGTGACAAGAATCTTTTTAGTACCTTGGAGGAGAAGGATCTCCAGATGCGGATTGAGATGGGCGATGATGGAAAATACTGTGTTTCAGGTGAAGGTATGATTGTGTTTCAGAGGGAGCATGGAGCTCCTCTCACCTTGACTAATGTAAAGTATGTACCAGGTTTGAAGAAGAATCTTGTGTCTGTTGCTATGCTAGAAGATAAAGGCTATGATGTAGTCTTTAGTAAAGGAAAGGTATTCCTGAGGCATATCGGCACTAGATAGACCAAGCGAATTGGGATTCAAGTAAAGAATATCTACAAGCTAGAGGTAGACGACTATGATGCATTAAGTTCCAAAGCTAAGATGGTGCAGAGCCAAGATGTTGGCGAGCTATGGCATAGAATACTAGGCCACTTGCACCATGGAGCCCTAAAGATCATGCAACAGATTTCTACCGGACTTCTCAAGGGAAAACTGGAGCAGACGAATACATGCAAAGGTTGTACCTTGTGTAAGTATGCGAAATATTCCTTTTCGGATCGAGACAACAGAGCTGAAGCAATCCTGGAGCGAGTTCACTCAAATGTTTGTGGACCATTCTCTACAGCCTCCACTGCTAAACAAAGGTATTATGTTATTTTTATTGATGATTTTTCTCGTATATGATGGATCTACTTTATGCAAAAGAAGGATCAAACCTTCTTAAGGTTTTGTGAGTTTAAAGCCTTGGAAGAGAAAGAATCTGGAAAGAAAATAAAATCCTTGCATAGCAACAATGGTGGAGAGTATGTCT